>LPNX010032673.1:16796-92003 GCA_001517045.1 Pseudotsuga menziesii
AAATCATCACAATTTTATAAATAAATTTGAATGAGTTTTATGGAAATGAAGCAATCACAACCTCACGTGTTAGAATGGAGAGATTTTAGAGAAAGTGCAAACAAATTCAACAAACTAATTAATTAATTAAAGTGGTATAAATGTTGGAAAGAAGATGGTTCAATTTTCTACCCGTTAGACATCAGCAGAAGCTCACGATCACATACTTAACTATCATAAACCAAGGGTGATAGTTATAAAACCAAGTAAAGCCAAGTAAGTGACGTGTATTTTAAAACCAATTCACAGATTGAACAAGTAGTATGCTTTGTCTGTCTACAAAATGATGGAATAACCTACATGAATTGATGTAACTAAACAAAATTGTTGAGAAAACTGCAAAAAGATATCCGAGCAGCTGACTTCTGCAATTCGAACTGGAAATCGAAAACTAGAAGGGCATGAAAATGCGGGAAACCTATTTCATAAGTCGAGGATTCGAGTTTCGCAATCCGAATCGGAAATTAGAAATTGGATTGCATGAAAGTGCAGGAACCCTGTTTAGTAAATCAAGGAGCCAACTTCTGCAATCTGAACTGGAAATTGGAAATCAGAAAAGTGTGAGAGTGCAGAAGACTGCTATTAAGCCGATTTCTGAAGTGCCTGTGGGGAAATACAGGTGCGGAAGTGTGGAAAAATTACGTCTTATTCATTGATAAATATACAGAAAAGTAATATATACATTATTTATATCAACATTATAATGGCATACATGTTTTCAATACAATATATATTTTTGGAAAGGAATACTGCATGTACGTATTATTTATATCGAGTATGATGATGTTTTCCATTTCTGTAAAACTTGGAGGCAACACTATTGCGGTAGCCTATGATGCAAGCCTTTAAAAATGATGACAACTGCATGCATCCATAGAGAACAAGTTTCGTCATAGAAGTTTAAAAATCAAAACACCTGGAAAGTTGAAACCACCAATTCTATGGTGATTTTAGTCCGTTATATAAATTATATAGAGAATACCATATAGCTCATATGTCATTGACAAGGAAATTATGTCGAAAGAATCCATTTTCAACGTTA
The DNA here is from genome assembly GCA_001517045.1 of Pseudotsuga menziesii. Taxonomy (NCBI): domain Eukaryota; kingdom Viridiplantae; phylum Streptophyta; class Pinopsida; order Pinales; family Pinaceae; genus Pseudotsuga; species Pseudotsuga menziesii. Next base: position 17,878 of record LPNX010032673.1, read on the forward strand.
AAAAAATAAAAAATAATAATTAAAAAACTATTAAAATACATTGTAATCATATTTTATTTTAAAAAAATAAAAAAATAATTTTTACAAATCCATTAAAATAACTATAACCATTACACATTTTTAATTATAGAAAATGTAAAAGGAGTTTTTCGATTTTCGATCTGTATGCATATATCTGAGGTTGAGATTAGACTCTTCAAACATTGACAATGGTGGCATGGTTCCCTTCACACTAAAAGTTGTAATAGACAATGAAACTATCTTTTTTACATATTGTGAATTTGATCTGTAGATTAGACAAAGTTATGAGAACCATGTTCTGAAGAGTCCAAGAAAAATTGCACAGATATAATCGCTTAACTTAAAAATACAAATGTTGATATTAAACTCCATAAGAAATTACAAAATAAAACTTATATCATAACTAAAAAAAATTAATATAAACATTAAAAAAAACATTTAAATTATAAACCATGGATAGTTATGGGTTAGCTTCTACCCATTGGGGGGTTAGTTGTTTAGGTAGCTAAATTTTTTAATTTTTTTAATTTTGTTGATGTGAGTTTTCCTACTATGTCAAAAGTTTATAATTTGACTATGTCAAAAGTCAAACCAAAATAAATTAGAGGTAGGTTATATGTATATTATTTTATGTATTTATATGTAGACTATTTTTAATTGGTAATACAAATTTATTAAAATTGGGGTGGGGAAAGAAAAATATAGAGATTTGGGTGGAGAGAGAGGATAGGGTTTAGGGATAATTAGGGAAATTAAAGAGAAAGATAGGTATAGGATGCGACCTTAGAGAAAGAAAGAGAGTTTGTGGATGGTAAGTGGTAGGAGAGGGACACAGAGAGGGGGAGGGGGAGGGGGAAAAGGGGGGAGAGAGAGAGGGGGGGGGNCGTGAATTATTGATGTAGGTAAAACCTCATTTGTAAGTCGGGTCAGTAGTACCCACAAAAGTATTATTAAAATGTAATTTCCAATCTCCCAAGGTGAGTCAGAAAGGTTCAGTTGCCGAAAGTCTCAATATTTTTACCCTCTCGGCATTCCTTTGCACCTCTCAATGCAAATGCTAGTATATACATATATTATATGGATATGGATTTGAACAGATTGCCTTGGTTATTATATAATAATAACTTAATTGATTGAATAAAAGTGTTTTGAGGTAAATTTTAAGAAACATATTTTGATTGATAGAATGATATTTGTTTTTTTTTCACTTGGAAAAGTTCAATTTAAATTTTAAATTGCTTCAGGATCACATTGTTATGTGAGAGAGCACTCTTGGATTTTCATTACACTCGGATCATGCTGTGTCTTGAAAAGAGTGTTTGATTTTTATTTATTAATTAATATTCATAATGTATATTTTCATCATTAAATATAAAATTATTTATTTAACATGTTTAAAATTTTTAAATAAAATATTAAAAACTTATTATAAGAATTAAAAGATTAAAATACCCATAAAACAAAAATAATAATTAAGTGATGTTTAAAAGATTAAAAAACTATAAAACAAAAATAGTAATTAAATACTCTTTATAGAGTTTGATTTGTGTTGACATTGAAAGAGTTCTTGTGTTGACCAAAGAAAAATATTAATTTCCAAATTAATGCAATTAATTTATTAATTACATTAATCATTAACAACCTAAATTATATTTCAAACCATAAGATATAATTTTGTTTTAAATATAGTATATTTTTGGGCAACTTAAAAAAAGAAAAAAAACTAATTTAACCCTTCAAAAACATAATTTAGTCAAACAAAGAAATGTCATATCAAACTCACAATATAATCTAGTCAAACGGAGAAATGCCATATCAATCTCACAATAGGGATTTCATAGATTTGGGAGTAAAACGATTAAATATAAATAAAATTATAAGCTTGGTTAAGGTGGTAGGTGACCAAGTTTTGTGTTAAATAATGAGGGATTTTTTTTTTCTTAAGCTATAGTTGGATATCTATAGTCTGGAATTTAAGTTGGAAACATTTTCCAGAGTTTGAAATTTAATTTAGAAGCATTTCCCAGTGAAGTACATATGATATGGGGTTAAAATATTTTTGAATTTTAGTGTAACCATTTGACGAAGCTCCTGATATCGTGGGGACCATGATATACAATTTTCTATGTGCGTGTTACCCTCTCGCCTCCAATCATGGCCCCAGGAGGGGGCCCCGAGGAGCCTCTTGATCCTCCTCCTTCTGAGATCCTTGCCTTCACGAAATTGGTGGCGTCCAATAGAAAAGAAAAACTCAACGACTTTGCTTTGAAATTTGTCAGGAAACTAGGCAAGATTCCCACAGTTTCCCTACTAGAAGAGGAAATTGTTTTCTCTGCTCTTAACTTAGCAGAGAGGGGATTAATAGAATAGTTTATAGGATTATGGCCCTCTCCCAAATTCGTAGAGGCATGGGTGCAGTGAAACTGGAGATATCTAATAGAAGAAGGAATCAGAAGCTACCTGGTAGGCAAAGGATTTAATGTTTTTTATCTTTGATAGTGTAGAAGACATGAATCTCATCTTCAAAAAAGGTGTATATTTTATGGGCCCTCAGGGCTTGTACTTGAACAAATGGACTCTTGAATTTGATCCTTCTAAATATGTTACTTCAGCGGTACCTGTTTGGGTGTGCCTCCCCCATATTCCTATGCATTGATGGAGCCCAAAGTCCTTGGAATTAATAGGGAATACCCTTGGAAAATATATCGATCGAGCATAGAGGAAGGATCGATATTCTTATGCAAGGATATGCATTGAAGTTGATCTAGAAATTGGTCTTTTGAAAGCCATAAAATTAATGGTCATCGGCTGGTCACATATCCAACAATTGGGTTATCAACAACTCCCTTCAAATGCAAATTTTTTCACGGGTATGGCGATTTTTCCCGGAATTGAAAAAAAAGGAGTGAAGAAGAGGAGGAGAAAATGAAAGGCGAGTAGTGGAATCTAGTGCAAAAAACAACCACGTCAAAACAAAACACCAAAGCAAGAGGGAAAGGGACGATGTTGGGCTCTAGCGCACCTTCGGTAGGGCAACACCAAGGAGAAGGAAGCACAGCCCTAGCAATCCCAGAAGCCAGTAAAAACTCCTTTGAAATCCTTAGTACCCCAAAAGATGTTAGGATTATTAATCCTCCCTTGTTCAAAATTTCTATTAGATTAATTAGCCTAAATTAGGAACCTTAATTAATTATCTAGGTCCAGTAGTATCATTGGGTCCACTTGGCCTAATGGGGACACATGTACTAGTCACTGGAGTGTGGGGAACTCTACTAGAGGTTAATTTCCACTTACTGCATATGCATGCATTAGTTTGGGCACCTCCTAGACCAATACCTACATTTTAGGAGCCACTGGGAGTCCCGACACCAACCTACTTCAGTGAGTTGGTGTTAGTACTAGTTAGTCTTAATTATCCCCCAATTACATTCAGTTACTTCACAATCAGTTAAGCTAGTGCTACCAATGCATGGATAATGCATGGTTCCATGGGGAGGAGCGCTTTTCCTACCTACCACACTCAGTTGCACTGAGTTAACTAGTTGTCACTGGTTATTGGAGTTATTGGTCATCAGGGAGTTGTCTATTTGGACTCCAATATTGATTGGGAGACCTTGAGTTAGAGATTCAGTTAGATACAGTCATATCCACTTGGAGGATTTGAATTGCTTCCTAATGCATTCGAATTATACCTATGTAAACTATTGTAACACCGGATATTATTATTGTGAATGATACTGTAAACTCTTGAGAAATACTTGTATGTTTCCTGTGTGGTTTGTTTTTTTCAGTTTGTATCTTCATTCTTCATTCTTTTGCTACAAACAATATTAGAACTATCTGCTTCAATATCTAAATGGCATTCAAATTTTAATATGGTATCATAGCCTTCTCAGGAAGGTTTCATGCTTGTTTCTTCCCATCAAACATTAGAAGCAGTTGGGTTTCCACAGAAGTCCCCTGTGAAAATTTGCTAGCTCTAGGATTCATTCAGAGCAGCGGAGAGGGCGTGATGGACCCTGAAAAGATGTTCATGATGGGAATAAAAGCATGATTCTAACCGTTCATATGTTTTACTGTGTTATTACAGTGAAATTGATAGGTGCTACATAGCTTGTCAGAAGTATTTGCAGTCTTCCAGCTAGAGCAATTATGAGTTCTCAAACTCCTGAACCATGGATCCTCACAACTTCCAATTATCTTTATTGGAGTATTGATATGTAGCTGTGCTTATGCAAGCATGGCTACCGCAGGATCATACATGGATGGGAGGTTGAGCCTCATCAACTGGTAGAGCGGAACAAGTTCCTAAATAGTTGTGATGAAGCATTTGGGTATTTATGTACTTATATTTCCAAAGATATCCTCTTCCATATAGAAGGATTAAGGACTCCCAAAGAATCCTGGGAGAAGGTTGATAGCTTGTTTAAAAAACAAGATGAGCTTCGGGGACACATTCTGGAGAATGATTTGGTATATTTACATCTCAGCAGTTTCGATACTATTAAGCAATTCTTCTCTAAATTCAAGTCTCTAGTGCTCCAATGCAGACAGTATAGAATAGAGCGGAAGGATGAGTATATTTTCCTTTCCATACTCAGCAAACTAGGCACTGAGTGCTTTGTATATGTCTCTATGTTTCATTCCAAGTGGGAAATTTTTCCTGATTGGAAACTTCCTTCATTAGATTCTTTTTTCGAGTCCTTAATCAAGGAGCAAGACAAATTGATTCTAATGGGAGTTGTCCAAACCTCCAAAGATCAAGATCTCTTAGTTACTGACTCTTCCAAGGAACAATCAAAGGGGAAATCAAAGAAGAAGGAGCCAAAGGCAGCTTATTCAAAGCCTAAACAAAATCAACAAGCTTTCGAAAGGGCTTCCAGCTCTAAGCAGAAGAAATTTGAGAAGATACTATGTCCCTACTATGAAAAAGGGTACCATCTTGAAGAACATTGTATGAGGAAGAAACTTGGTGAGATGACTGGTCTTCTCAAGCAGCATAACATTGCTTCCCCATAGAGAGAAAAGAATTCAGATAATGGACATGAAAGATGTCATGCTAATTTGAAAGCAGGACTACCTCAGTCTACAGCCTATTTGATTGATTCTGGAGCCTCCAATCACATGGTGGCCTCTAAGGATATCTTCTCCTCTCTCAACATCAATGAAGGGCCCACTATTCACATGGGAGACGATTCCCAAATTCTAGTAGTAGGAATAGGCACCATCAAAGCGAAGCACGGTGTGTTTAGATATGTCCTATATGTGCCCTCCCTTCTAGCTAATCTATTGTCTGTATACCAGATGACCTAGACCGGCTCACCAAAGTAAGTGGTGTTTGGACTTGACTTAGTGGAGATCACAAAATCTCAACTGGGGATCTTGTAGTGAAAGGAATTGTTGATCATGCCTCCAAGGAATATATTTTCTCTCACTTCATTCCATACACAATTCCAACATCACCTTAGCTTTCATTCGAAGCTAATGAAGGTATAAACATTCCTTCACTTCCTATTGCAGTTCTAGTTTCAAATCCTAACATTTCATATTCATATTTAGAAGAGGATTCATCCTTGTATGATCCAAACATTGAGCTTACAACTCAAAGGGATCTAGATCCAGATCTAGAATCTACCTCATTCCAGCAGCCTAAATGGGCTCAGTAGCTCATAGAAGTAGTTGGAGATGGTGTTGGGGATCCATATGAAAAAAGAAGAAAGAGGTCCCAGTATTAGAAGGAGAGTGTAACATTGTCTCACACAAATCCTCTTCTTATTGAGAGGTTTTTTATGATGCTTGGGTCAGATCATCAATCCTTCAAGGAGGATTTCCATGATCCTAGATGCAAGGCAACCATGGATGAGGAGTTTGATTCTCTACATGACAACCAGGCATGGGAACTTGTCCCCTTACCTTCTGGAAGGAAGCTGGCATAGTGCAAATGAATCTACAAAACCAAAATAGCTGTTGATGGGACCAAAACCAAGTACAAGGCTCGGTTGGTGGAAAAGGGGTATTCTCAGGTCCAAGGCTTGAATTACAATGAGACATTCACTCAATTATCTAGAATGGACTCCATCAAGCTAGTATTGGCCATTGTTGCTTCCAAGAGATGGGAAGTACATCACATGGATGTGAAGAGTGCCTTTCTCCATGGTGATTTGGAGGAGGAAATATATATGAAACAACCTGAGGGGTTTATTGATGATCATTCCTTAGCCTGCAGACTGAGGAAACCACTGTATGGACTCAAACAAGCCCCAAGGGCATGGTACTCCAAGATGGATGCCTTCCTCATCTCTCAGAAGTTTGAAAAGTGCAAATCAAATTGCAATGTCTACATGAAGAAGAAGGAGGGGTTCTTACTTCTAGTTGTATTGTATGTGGATGACTTGCTCATTACTAGCAGCTCTGCTGCTGGATTGAGAAGCATCAAGTCTACTCTTAATAAAACATTCACTATGAATGACTTAGGACTGTTAAGATAGTTCATTGGTCTTGAAGTAAGTCAAAAGACTTTGAAAATCATGTTCTCATAGTCCAGGTATTCATCAGACATTCTTAAGAGGTTCCACATGGAGGATTGCAAGGAAGCCCCCTTCCCTTTTCTATCAGGCATCAGGCTTGAAGAAGGTGGTTCCACACCTTTGGTGGACAACACTCTCTATAGATAGCTCATTGGAAGCCTTCTGTATCTCACTCATTTGAGACCAAACATATCCTATGCTGTGAGTGCTGCTGCCAGATATATGCAGGATCCACATGAGCTGCACTAGAAGGAAACAAAGAGGATCTTGCACCATGTGCAGGGTACAATTGATTATGGGATCCACTATGTTGTTGGAGCACAGCTGGATCTCACAGGATTTACAAACCTAGACTGGGTAGGAGATGGAAATGATAGGAAATCCACCTCAGGTTTTGTATTCATGATTGGATCTGGGCCAATTTGTTGGTCCAACAAGAAGCAAGCAACCCTTGCACTTTCTTCAACAGAAGCAGAGTATCGAGGAGCTGTGAATGCAACTATTCATGAAGCTTGGTTGGATTGCATATTGACAGAGTTTGGGATTCATACTTCACCTACAGTGGATATTTATTGTGACAACCAGAGTACAATCAAGATCTCCAGTGATCATGTTCAGAAGCAGAGGACAAAGCACATAGAGGTTTACATGCACTACATTCAGGAATTGGTGCATGATAGAACCATCACACTGCACTACTATCTGACAGAGGATTATATTGTAGATATTTTTACCAAGTATTTTACCAAAAAGAGATTTGCCTTTCTCAGGTCTCTTTTGGGCATTAAGGATTGATTCTTAGTTCCTATTTTGAGGGGGTTTTCCTAAGAGGTTTTCCTACCTCATTTGTATTATGTCTCTTAGATTGTATATTGGGTGACCTATGGTCTTGTTCCCAGGGCCCATAGTTGTCCAAGTTAGGATTCAGGGGGGGGGGGGGGGGTTAGGATTATTAATCCTCCCTTATTCATACTTTCTATTTGATTAATTAGCCTAACTTAGGAACCTTAATTAATTAATTGGATCCACCTGGCCTAATGGGGACACATGTACTAGTCACTGGAGTGTGGGGAACATTGCTAGAGATTAACTGCCACTTACTGCATGTGCATGCATCAGTTTGGAATCCTCCTAGACTAGTCCATACATTTTAGGAGACACTGGGAGTCCCGGCACCAACCTACTTCAGTCAGTTGGTGTTAATACTAGTTAGTCATAGTTAGCCCCCAATTACATTCAGTTACTTCACAGTCAGTTAATATAGTGCTACCAATGCATGGATAATGCATGGTTGCATGGGGAGGGGCACTTTTCCTACCTACCACACTCAGTTGCACTGAGTTAACTAGTTGTCACTAGTTGTTGGAGTTATTGGTCATCAGGGAGTTGTCTAATTAGACTCCGATATTGATTGGGAGACCTTGAGTTAAATATTCAGTTAGATACAGTCATATCCATTTGGAGGATTCAAATTGCTTCCTAACGCATTCAAATTCTACCTATGTAAACTATTGTAACAGTGGATATTATTATTGTGAATGATACTATAAATTCCTAAGCAATACTTGCCTATTTCCTGTGTGGTTTGTTTTGTTCAGTTTGTATCTTCATTCTCCACTCTTTTGCTGCAAACATTATTAGAACTATTTGCTTCAAGATCTAAATGGCATTCAAATTCTAATAAAAGACACTCTGACCTCAACAGTAGTGGAACCTGAACAACAATGTATTCCTCATGAAGTGGAAACGAAAAAGATAGACAAACCCCCTTCTCCCATTGGCTCCCCAGCAGGAGGCTCTTCCTCTGCATCCTACGCAGAAATAACAAGGAAAAAAACTCCAAAAAACTCAGGTTCTTTGAAATATGAGACGTTTGAGAGGCCCTCAAAAAAAATAGGGAGGAAATCACACAAGGAAGCAAGAGAGGAAGAAGCGGAGAGGAAAAAAATTCAAGGAAGCTAATCCACGATCGAAATGTCCATCAGAATAAATACTAGGAATAGGCCCCCCAAGGGTGGTCCTACCCCCTCCAACCATGGTAAATAATGTGTTTAGTCTCTTGGAATTGCAGAGGCTTAGGAAATCCCATGAAGGAAAAAGCAAGCAAAGACCTACAGAAAATAGAAACTATGGAGATTCTTATGCTCCAAGAGACTAAAATCGAAGGGGAAACCCTTCTTAACCTCAGCAAGCAGAAATGGAAGAAAAATTAAGGAAAGGTTGTCAATGCAAGGGGCACCTCAGGAGGGTTTGAAACTATATATTGACCAACAGTAGAACTAGAACTCTATGCTTGAACCCTAATATATCACATTATTGATGTGTCATGTTGTTAATGCAGTCTTCAAGCTTCTCGATGTGTTAAGGTTATTCTATACCCTTCATAAAATTCATCTTCTAAGTATGATTTGCATCTACCTCCTCCACCACCTAAGCCATCAACTAATCCAGTAGTTGTCGGATTATCCACCACCTCCCCTCCACCTCCTCCACCACTTATATCACCCATATATCAACCATCCCCATTAGACCCACCACCACCATTGTATTCTGTAATAGGCCCACCACCATCCATTCATAAACCATCACCTCCTACAATAGGACCACCACCATCCACTCATGCATCCTCCACATATGTACAATTTATTTTACAAGATGTGATGTTATAAATTGATATAGTTCTAGGTGGATATATACATCAATTTATACTATGTACATTTTTATATGAAAAGGGTAGTCATAGTTTAGTATAGGTACCTATTATGGTGTACATGGAATTGATGTGTCAATGGCATCCCTTCCTACAACATGCACACCACCATCATCCTCTCTTGATGTAGGCTCACTAGGCTCACCTCATAGGCTTCTTAATCTGGTTATTCAAAACCATTCAGTACTATAGTCCACCAATCATCAACACGGAGCCTAGTCTCCATTCTGATTGACCAAATCTCATAATTCTTACCTGTGAAATATGGGGGATGATAAAAAAACATTACTGCAGTCATCTTGTAATTTTCCTTCAAAGCCATCTGCTTCAGCAGGTTCCTAAATACATGTCCCTAGTATTTCTTCAATAACTTACCCAATTTCTTCTACATTATAAATTTTATTTTTCATTTGCTTGAGCCTTTTGCTCTTTCCAATTTATGCATACTTGTTTTTTTTTTCATATTCTTTCATGCAAGTTAATCTTCTGAAATCTTACTTTCAATATTTTTATGGATGCATTCCCCTTAGCATAATTTCACCAAGCTTCTGCTTAATTTCTTCATATGCCAGCACAATCCTCACTCTTTTTGTCCTGACTCCTAGAACTGCTTGTTTCTCCTAAGAGATGCACCTCTATTTTCTTCTTTTTTAACCTCTTAACATATTTTTAAAATAAAACAAACTTCCCTAATGCAACTCAACCAAAAAAACATTATGTATTTACTGCATCGAAAACTTCACTCCCTTTTTTTAATTTTCTTTTATCGTCAGAGCTGCATCTTTTTTTTCTTCTTTTTCCAATTGAACCCATTTTTTTAATATTCAACTTATTTAAAAAAAATTATCCTTACATTAAAAAAAAATTACTCTATTCACTACAGGAGTTTTTTACGCCTTTCTCATTTTTCCATTACCCACTATTTTTAAATTTGTCATTTTTCCTTTTAACTAAATCAAAGTGTTAAATTTAATGAAGCATAGGATCTTCAGTCCTACATGAATTCAATGTGAAAAGAAGGCTACAGAAGAGAGAGAAGAATGTATTAGAGACTGGTCAATTACTCATGGAAAAATTAAATTCACACATGAGACAAATAATGGAAGAATAACATTACATCCATTAATCACTATATTTTATGCAATACAAAGGTGTTACAAATAGGAGAATTCAAATTCCTAAGATAGGATTCAAATCTACCAACCTAGACTTACTCCGGAGCTAACTCCGTGTGGGAAAATCACCACCAGATATCACTAATGCAACTCTAGATCACTCAATCAGTTAACTAACTCAGTTAGGTGAGAAAATATGCCCTACTTTCCTCAAATCATGCAAAATGGCCCTAGGATGACTAAGAGTGATCTAACTGGTTGGAATCAGAGCATAACTGAAGATCGACTAGGGTCAACTACAGGAGACTGTTGGTGGCACTCAGAGTGGGTTCCTAAATTATACGGATTGGTCCATGGAGCTCCTAAACTCATGAAAAAAGGCGCATTGAGTGTTAGGTGGCTCCTATGTGAGTCCCCCATGCACTAGTGAAGTGGAAATGACCTCCTAAGATAGGAAAAGACAAATATATTATGGTGGTCAAGGGAGGATTAATTAATAATCCTAACACCCCCCCTTAATCCTAACTTGGACAACCTGGGCTCTGGAAACTAAGGCCAAAGGACACACATACAATATAAATGCAAAAAATAGCTGCTTTACAAACCAAGGAAATGGGAAAAACCTCATGGGAACCCCCCGTCCACTGAAAATAAGCAGAAAAATATAGGATGAAGCTTTCGTAGTAAGAGAAAAATTTCTTCTTGAGTAAAAACTTGTGAAAATATTTATGTAGTTTGCATCTTTCTGGAGCAGTAATGCAATGTCATGGTTCTTCTGTGCACTAGTTTCAAGGTACTGTGCATGTGAACCACCCGACCTTCTTCCAATTAGATGACAAATAGGAGAATAAGTGTTGCCTTTGTCTCTTTTTTTTCTGGAGGAAGAGTAACATGATCCAATATGATCTTTAGTGAGTAGAATTGTTGATCAAACCTACCATCATGAATCATCTCTCTAGATGTGTGTAGCATCACTATGGGAGGAGTGTATTTGATTGAAATATCGCAAGGATTTCTTTTTGAAACTGAGATATTGTTCTCCTAATGTCAAATGAATCTCTAGTCATGTTCCCAGCAACCTCAATCACCTTTTGAGCCCATTTAGGCCTAGGATTAGGAGTAGGGACTGGATCTTGATCTATATCCAATTGAACTTCATCTTCAATTCCATAAACTAATTCAACTTGGTCCTCTGCTTCATATTCTGAATCTAAAACATTATTGGAAAAATTATCATATGCATAAGGTTTAGGTAGGGTGAATTTACCTTCCCTTTCAAATGGCAGCTGATATTGCACTAGATCTAAGTATGGAAAAAAGTCTGAGAATTTATATACCTTGGAGGCATGGTTTGCAACACCTTTCGCTATAAAATTCCTAGTTGAGATATCTAAGATCTCCATTGAGTTAGGACTAAATACAACTCGCTTTGGTGAGACTATATGAGTCATCTGGTATACAGACATCAAATTTGTAGCTAAGGAGGGCATATAGAGGACATTCTTGAACAATCCATGCTCTAACTTGATTGAACCCTTCCCTTCAGCTTAGATTTGAGTATCATCTCCCATGTGAATACTTGGACCATCACTAAGTTGTAATGAAGAAAATGATTTCTTTGGATGCAACCATGTGATTTGAGGCTCATGAATCAATGAGCAAGGCATGTGATTTTGAAAAAGAATCCTTTAATGCATGGAATCTCTCATGATATTCAGTCTTCTCTCCAGAGTCAACCTTCCTTGTGCCTTCAGGGAGGGAAATATTGTGCTACTCAAGGAGTTTTGACATCTGATCTATGGTCTTCTTCATACAATATTTATCTATATGGTTTCCTTTCTTATAGTAGGAGCATTTGCCCTTGTCAAATCTCTAATGTTTGTCCTTCTTAGAGCCTGAGCCTTCATCTACTAGATCAAACTCTTATTTAGGTTCAAATTCAGTGTTCCTCTTCTCCTTTCCTTTCAACTTCCTCCTTGCTTGCGCTTTCTTTGTTTCACCATCCAAGAGAGATTGATTTGTGGAGGCTCTTATGGCTCCCATCTATATTAGTTTGTCATGTTTCTGTATTAGATATTCTATAAAGGAATCAAGGGATGGAATTCTCCAATCAACAGTTGTCAGTCTTCTGGAGTGAATGGTGGATACAAACATTGAGAATTCTAGTCCAAGTTTGCTCAGAATGGAGAGCACCAATTTCTCATCCTTCTTCTCAATCCCGCTTGGTTGCATTGCATGACAAGAGATTTGAATTTTGAGAAAATTTGTTGTATAGCTTCGAAGTTGCTGAGTTGTAGTGTTATCATCTCATTTTCCAAAATATGGCCCTTGAGCTCATCCTACTTGCCAAACAAGGATTCTAGTTATCTCATACTTCTTTTGATGTGCTCAATCCCTGAAGGTGAAAGAGTGACTCTCTGAAGATGTGGATGCGCATGAAAAAAAATGCTTCATTAAGATTGTTCACATACTTCGATTTTTCAAGATGTTGTTGGGGTTCAACCTCTCTTCCCATGGTGACCTTGTACAGACCCTTGTTGTGCAAGACAATTTGCATATCATGCCTCCAATCGAGATAGTTGAAGGGCGTGAGAATTTAGGGTGTCAAAGTTGTTGAATTCTCCATCTTACAACTTCAAGAAACATCTAATTCTTTAGAAAATTTTCAATTAACCTATAAAACTCTTCAATTCAAAATCAAACCAATTAAAACACTCTCCAGTTCGACATGTGCACTTTCTCTAGGTGCATCACACCTCGTTAGACTTCTTTGGACAGAATCCAGATGGGGCAGTAAGAATAACAGGATTTATGTGGAACCCAATCTCTTCTAGTGCATGAATGGAAGTTTCCAAGGTTTGAAGTTGGCTTGGATACCTACTCTGATACCATGTTAAATTTAATAAAGCATAGGATCTTCAGACCTGCATGAATTAAATGAGAAAATAAGGTTGCATAAGACAAAGAAGAATTTAGTAGAGACTAATCAATTCCTCATGGAAAAATTAAATTCACCCATGAGACCAATAATTGGAAGAATAACATTACATCCATTAATCAGTATGTTGTATACAATACAATGGTGTTACAGATAGGCTAATTTGAATGCCTAAGATAGGATTCGAATCTACCAACCTAGACTTACTTCAGTGCTAACTCGGTGTGGGAAAATCACCACTAGAGATCACTAATGCGACTTTGAATCAACGAATCATCTCACAACTAGTTAACTCACTGAGTTATGTGAGAAAAGGCGCCCTACTTTCCTCAAATCATGCAAAGTGGCACTAGGATGACTGAGAGTGATCTAAATGTCAAAATCATAGCATAACTGAACATAACTAAACACCGACTAGGGTCAACTGCTGGAGACTGTTGGGAGCACTCAAAGTGCATTTCTACATTATAGGGATTAGTCATTGAAGCTCCTAAACTCATGGAAGCATGTGCATTGAGTGTTAGCTGGCCCAGGTGAGTCCCCCATGCACTAGTGAAGTGGCAATGACATCCTAATATAGGAAAAGACAAATAAACTATGGCATTAAAAGGAGGATTAATTAATAATCCTAACACAAAGAACATTCCCCTTTTTAAGGAAATATTGGAGCTCAACAAAGTTTTCCCCCTTTTTAAGATAAATGATGGCCTTCACCTTTAACCAAGTTTAATATTTTGATTTCCAATGAGTATGTGTAAATTTTGTTTAGGGAATTTCTAAATCACAATTAGGGTTGGTGATTTAACTTCTCTATTTCTCCTTTAATTTAAAAACTTTCACCCATGCTAAAAAGACCCATTTTTTTAATTAAACTCACTTATGACTTTTTACGGAACCCAAAAGTAATTAAGCTCAGTTTTATAAAAACAACGTTTCCCAAGTTCCCTTGGGCAACGTCACTTCTCAAGGGCACGTTATTGATTTTAATCATCTATCTCCATGGTAAATCTGAGACGTCACTTTTGCCTCAACTTGAACAATTTAGGCTTCATTCTAACCGTCCATTCCATTTATTAATTTAGGCTTCATAATCACTTGCCTCTTTAAGCCACAACTCTGAAAATTGGCACTGAAACTCTGTCGTAACTATAAGGAAATCAAGTGAATAAAACCACTGAAGATAAGTTGTGATTTGACCTTTATTTAAATACATCTTTCAGTGTGCTTTCCATTTGGAACGTATTTCTTTTGCATGAATTATGAATATCCCACATTGCCATAGAAAATTGCTATGATTATTACCTTCCTACCATCCTTATATAATACTACTCATCCTATTTAGCACACAAAGTATGCCTTCCTAGACCTTTCCCTATGATGATGATACTTCATATATGGTTAGGAAATGTATTTAGTATGGCAATGTTTTTTATTCGAAACAATATTTATTATCTTTATTGTTTGTCACAATTTGATTGTTTAGGGTTTCATCAATGCTTTGGTGACCTTGATGTTAGGTTTGTTCACTTATTACTTCATATCATACAACATTAGCTCTCAATATGATGCTTTGACTCAGATGCCATGATGTGATCATTTGAGAGTGTCACATTCTATATCATTGGTGTAGTTTAATGTGAACCTTATCCCCTTTTAATTGAAGTACATGATATTGACCCCTTTTTAATTATGAACTTTAGTTGGTTTGATTGATTTGTTACATTTAATTGGTTTTGGTTATTGATATAATTTTATTTTCTCCATAGCAGAAGAAAAGACAAACCAGGAGTTCCTCACGATCAGAAACAAAGGCAGCTGAGGCCTCTACGGGAAGAGCAAGAGTAACAAAAACAAATATCCCTGGGTATGCCCCCCCACACAGAGTTGGGGCCAAGGAACAGAAGCCCACCAAAAATCAGAGATACCCCATAAAGATGCCCGCAATTCCGAAAGGAATGGAGTGCACCTTTGACATCGTGCCATGCTTGGTTAAGATGAAGTATGAGGACCACGATATGCTCACCTCTAGTGACTGCACGACGAAGCCATTTGAAGATATGATGGGAGTGGAGGAGGATCCCACTGTGCGCACTCCACATGAGTGGGTGTTGGGATTGGACAAGTCAGGGTTGTTAGGCCTGATTCACATGCCGCATTTTGGGTGAGTGATAGAAGCAAATGCATGCACCAAGCAACTGCTGGCATGATTTCATGGAGGATATTTGTGGCTGGATTGACCGGTGCCAGTCACCATTGAATTCATCTCACTAACCACGGGGCTGCCCAAGGAGGGGCCTGACCCATCACAATACTTCATAGGGAACGAAAATGAAAAAATATTAGCGATGAGGATGAAGAAGAAGTATGATCTGGAGCGTGACGTGCATTCATACAAGGTGGAAAACATCAATGAGTGGGTTGTGCACATCGCAGCCAGGATTATTTCCAGCAAAGTAGTGTAGAAGAATCGGCAAGAACCACTACACATCAGGGGTGGTTTTCTGCACTGAGCAATGTGCTGCAGGAGTACAAATGAACTGGTCCCTTTTCCTATTGAACCAGTTAATGGAGGATGAAATGATCATGCATGCCAGAAAATGCGCATTCAGATATTGCTGGTTGCTCAGTTTGATTACACTTGTTGCATGGATGGAACCAGAGGACTACCAAGGGATGGAGGTTGCAGCTGCCCAAGTCTACAGGGGTGCGTGATACCATAACCTCTGGTACCTGAACCAAGAATACAAACTAAAGGACTGCGCAATATAGTTTTGGTTGTATTGGGAAGCTTTACAGGTGGAAACCATGAAGGTTATGCGGCTTACAGAGGCATTGGTAACGAAGTATCGACGAGTGGTTATATTTGCTATTGTCCTGCATGCGGTCTATGTACAAGCGCGGTGGGACACTCAGAAACAATGTTTGGAGACCCAATACAAGTTGACCGAGGGGGAATTGAATGCCATATTCGCTGAGTGGTTGACAGACTGGAAAGCACCAGTAAGTCTAGAAGAATTATCGGATGATGAGGCCGGTTGTGTAGTAGATGCGCCTATATAATTGACGTCGGTGCATGACAATGATCGAGAGTCATGTGAGGAATCATCATGAACCCTAACAGAATCAGAGGTGGAGCAGATATTTGAGGAGACCAGAACAAAGAAGAGGTAGGAACAGGGTGAATCCAGTGGCACAACGCTAATGGAAGACTCGCAAGTTAACCGTATTCTTGTGGCTATCACAACAAGGACTAAAGAGGAGTTGAAAAAATAGATGACTGGCAGACTTGGAGAGGTAAACACTCTCCTCAATTATTTGATTGATGCAATTTTGCAAAGAGTACCCGAGGCAAATGTGTTATAGAAGGTAGGAGAGATAAGTATAGGAAAGCGGATTTGGAATGTACATATTCCATCGTGCACAATCGAGACAAAAAGTGAGGATGTCAACGCTTCACTCCAGCAGTTTCAAGAACTCTCGTTGGACATCAATGAGTTGTCAACTCAAACATTGGTCCAATTGCAGAGGGTCACAAATCAAGAGTTAGTTGATCTAGAACAAGTCATTTCCAATCACCTTTTGAGGTCGCAAGAAAAGGAAGCAACAGCAAGAAAAGAGATTGAAGAACTGAATAAGGAACAAGATAGGTTTATGGTGGAAAAAGCACGAATGTGGGACGACAGGGTGTGCCTAGAATAGGGAGTTTCTATTTTCTTCCAAGAATTTCTAGAAATCACTGCAGACATGAATGTTGAGTCAAAAGTGAAGCACCTTGGAGTCATGATTACACAACTTAAGCATGACATTGAATATTTGCATGTGCTGGTGAATCTAGGCACACCACCGAAGCAGGCTGTGGAACAAAAAAGCACTATTGAATACTTGGCGATGCAGTTGGAAGAGATGGAAAAAGAGGAAAAACAAGTTACGGATACGACTACACAGTTTTGGGGAATTGGAGTCCAAAATGAGCAGTTGGAGCAACTCAAAAAGCAGTTGTAGGAGGCGAAGGGACAACTAGCTATGTTGAGGACATCGCTAAGAGAGATGCCTCCAGTTGTGCAGATAATGAAAGCAGTCATGCTGGAGGAATTAGAATAGCATGTCACAAATGCAAGGGAGCACCAATAGAAAAGGACAATGCAACTTGAATAATTCCAAGACATTGGTGTGCAACTCTCAATGAAAGCGGTTTCGGTTCTACAAGTAGTTCAGGATGGACAAAGGGATTTCACTACAAAAATTACTAAGCATCCACTGGAGCACGAAGTGATAGAATGTCGGGAAGTTAGTGATAAGGTAAAGGAGCAGGTCAAAGAGGTCACCCAACAGTATGAGGAATTCAAGGTTAATATCAGTAACTACACTATTTCCAGTAGCTGATGTGGCTCGAGGGCGAGCCACAAGATTGTGTTGGGGGCTGTTGGAAGGAATTTTTGAGGGTAATTAGTTTCCCAACATCAAGGATGTTGCACAAGTTTGAACCTTCCGCACAAGGGAAAACGTCAGCACGCAAGGAAGATTGGTCACGTTTTGAGGATTTTGGTCACATTTTGTATATTTTGACCATGTTATGTGTATTGTGGTCATTATTTTGTAGATTTTGGGCCAAGTAGTTAGGAATTTGACTTAAGTGGACCTTCGATTTAACGGTGCAAGCATTTAAATAGATCTAGGATTGTAAATGTTAGGCCTTCTTCATCTTCTTCTCGGACAATTTTGGGAGAGTCAGATCTTGTGTTTGATAGTGAATCTATCTGCGATCTATCTGTAATGTGAGATATGAATTGAAGAACTATTTTTGGGAACCTATGTTTGATGCGAAGTTAATATGACATGGTGGAGAATTGAGCGAAACATTGTGTCTTCTTATTTCTTCTTGTTTTCATGTTTTCCTGCAATGTGATGTGGATGAATACTGCATTATGATGTTTATTTCATAATGATGTGATGCGTCCCTACTATGAATGATGCTATGTTGGTAGATCAGTTTATGCATCGATATTTTTGCTACGATATGAGTATGTTGATATGATCCAATGAATGGTAATATGAATATGTTAATGTATAAACCAATGCTTGGATTTGCTAAGTAATGATGCGATAGGTTGATAGTAGATTCGCACTCCTCCTTCTTACTTCGAAAACTTGGTTCTGATAGTTCTCCCTCGAACATCTTGGGTGAGACATCACTTGCTCCGCAGTTGTTGCTGAATAGGGTAAAACCTGTCTCGACAGGTGCTAAGGGAGATCGTTGTGGTAAGGGTCTCGACAGAGAGTGAACCTATGTCGATATATTTGTGTCAACACTCTGGTTTATAATATTTTTTAGGATTCCTTCTTATCTTAGGGAGCTTTAGAAACCCCTCCTTGGATTTTGACCTTTCCTCAGTGTGATCCACTTTTTCCGTTATGGCTCTATGCATTCTCCCTCATCTAGAATACCATTACAATGTTTCTAGAACAATGTCTCCAACCCTCTTAATAGTTCAACTTAGGACCTCCCATGGTTCACCTTGGAATCCACTTTTCCCCCTCATACCTCCAAATGAACATTAATATTGAGGAGTATGATTAGTAGGCCTTTGATGAAGATATCATGCTCCATTTTCCCCTGTTAGTGAATTTGGTTTTTAAAATTTTTAGTAAAAAATTCCTTTACTTAATATAAAATTTGCACTTCCTCTAGATTTTAAAATTATTTTGCATTTTTTTATATATTCCACGCAACTCTAAATTGTTTATAGTAGTGTGTATATTTCCACAATCCATCAATTTTATATGTGATATTTATGGATCTGATTGTGTGCATTAAACCAGATTCAATGTTTCGAGTGGACACTCAACCCATCTAAATTATTTACTAGGTCTAGCACACCAAGGGTCAAATTTTTCCTTTGTGGGTATTCTAAGGGTCGAAAATCTCAATAATTGAGAAAGTATTTACCTATATATTGACAAAACCAACATAATAGTAATTTAAATTATATTCTTTTACCTCTTTCTTCACTTTCATCGTTAAATATCACCCTTCTATGCAATTTAAATGGTTTTTTTGTTATTGAGATAGTTATGTTGTGTTGTTGTAATCCTATATAAATATTAGTGATATCTTGGTGTTTTGAAGCCCAAATTTTGGTCTCATGTATTGCTTTCATGTTATTCCTTTGGGCACTCAAAAGGCTTAATTTAATAATTGTAGTAGGATTTATTGGTTATATTTGTTTTTTTCAAGCTCCTTCTCATTCTAAATGTTAGAAGAAAGCTTTCCATAATTTTTTACATACAATTTTCATTGAGACGAGAGGCACTCTACTGCCTAGTATGGGGGAGATGTTGTCATGTTCATACCTAACAAAATAATAAAAAATAAAAATTTTAATTATCTGCCAAAACAAATGTCAGCTAGGAAAACAACCCAATATGGGGGAGATTTTGTAATGTTCATACCTAACAAAACAATAAAAAAAATTAATTTTAATTATCTGCCAAAACAAATGTGAGCCAGAAAAAAAACCCAATATGGTGGAGAAGTTGTAATGTTCCTACATAACAAAATATAATAAAATATAAAAAATTTAATTATCCGCAAACCATGTAAAATGACCTCCTAAACAACCCATGGTTTTATTGTACATGGTTTAAGAGGGCCTTTCACATGGTTTTAAAACCATGTGCAAGGCCCTCCTAAACAATCCATGGTTTTAAAAGCATGTGTTAAACCCACTGCTTTAAAACCATTTTCGATCCTAGATCAATATATTTGATCCGTCTCGGCACTTCATAGAGCCTAGGATTTGGATCTAGGTTGGTTTTTAAAAAAATGATGCAGTTTATTTTGTATATATTTTATGGACTAGATGCTAGTTACATTTAGTATTATAACCCTTTTTCAACATTAAGGTGCATTTTGAGCATTCTCTTCCCCTTTTAAATTTTATTCTTAATGACCTTACGTTTTTTTGCTAGTAAGAAGGATAATTTCTATTACTTAAATTTCTAAAAAAATATTACATATTCGATTCTGACTAAAACATGAAGTAGAACTATAGACATGTGACCAAAAAAGGATAATATGAAGTAGTGTCCAAACTAAGAATCTTGCTAGGGTTTCAGTTGTCCATCCATTATACATTAGCATCTTTTATAGCTTGAAAACATAAAGGGAAGAAAGGATCCTGAAGTAGTTCATAAACAAGAAAAACAGGGAGCAAAGCAGGGATAGTAAGAGATATCAATTAATATATCCTTTTTGACTCAACCTCTTCATCATTTGATTTGATGGTTCCCTTCTCTTTCAATTCGCAGTCTTGATTCTTGGTTCCCTGATGGTGCTGAAAGGGAGGCTCAAAAAGACAGATAACATTTGTCATGTGGGAAAGGTTACGGGAAGTGCCTTTCTTAAACATGCTAACTATAAGTTTTACTATGTCTCCGAAACTTTCTCTTTCTCATATGGATCTGGAGAGTATGAATTTCAGTCTCCAATAGTTAGATATAACTACATCAGGGCCTAGCCGAAGTTGAAATTCCCCAACTAGTTCATTCTCCATGGAAGTTATGGCCTCACGGATGTGAATCAGACTCTCCTCGTAGAAGATGGATTCCCAATCTATGTTTCCAACTGCATTTCCTTGTGAAGTCATGGTGAAAAACTTAATAAAAAACGACCTCAAAATGTGAATCTACGGCAAGGAGAAATACCACAGTAGGTCATTCGTAGGAGAGGAGAAATACCAGCGCAGACTTGGATGACCACTGTTTGGAGAGAGAGTTGACCAAAGAACCTTTCTATTAGACACATGCGAGGGGATGTGGTCTCTCACCTCAGAGATCATCCTAATATAATGCTCTACATGTGTATGGACATCCCCCGAGAACTAGGTCTAGGTAAACCAAAGCATGGATGAGCAGTTGTGATGGGCCTCCAGGTACTAAAGCCATGTGATCCATGGCATGGTGAAGTGGTTCGTCATATCCTTGTTAGAACGAAGAGAAGAGTACATGAATGATGCCTCTGCCAATGCAGGAAAAAAGGACAATCTATGCATGGGAGGTTGTGGGGGGACAACTGCCACTTTCCTTGTCACATGCCATGTCCCCTTCATTCCTTCCATATTCCCTACAATGATCACCCACATCTGGGATGCTGAGATATTGTGAAGCGATAGTCTTCCATTTCTCTCTCCTTGTCAGATCAATATTTTCCTCCCAACAAAGTTGTTGGATGTCTGTATAAAGGGTAACTCCTTGATTTGCAATGGAGTCTGCAATTTTATTGGCTTTCCTTTTGACATGTTGGAATATAACAAATGGATTGGTTAGGAGTATTTCTCCTAAGGTTTTGAATCTGCTTTCCAGTCTCCATTTTTTTTCCACTCTGCTTCCCGTTGAGCCAGCTTTGATTCTATTTTCCATATGGATGATTAGGAGAGAGTATCCTTGTAAGATGAGATGGGTCCAGTTCTATTTGAGAGCCCATGTGAGGACGACCAATAATTCTTCCATTTCTACTGCATTCTTGGTGGATAAACCAAGTTATCCCCAAAAGACACCTTGAATTTTACCATTCTTATCTTTGATTGCACCTTTGAATCCCATTGTTCCAGGGTTTCCCTTTGAAGCTCCATCAAATTTTAGTTTAAAGGTGCCTAAGGGAGGAGGGGGACTAATGGCTCGGGGAATCCTTGTTAATATTTTTTGTGATGATATGTCCATTGTAGTCTAGAATGGTGATTATACCCCAAGCTTGTAGTATTTATGTTCCATTTTCATTGGATGGTAGATCTTGTCTTCCTAGACTGTCAATCTCATATTTTCAAGGATATGCCATCTTCAGAATAAACCAGACCTCCTCTTCCTTACCAGTCCTATTGTTAGTGATTCGATTGCTTCTCTTGATCCATATTTCCTAGACAACAGATCTTGGGAAGAGTTCCCATAGTCTGTTAAGGAGCATGCTTCTAAAAGATTGATGTTCCCAGTTAGCTATTGAGAGATTTGGGCGCTCTTTTATTCTAGCCTCTTTCCTAAAGATGATTTCTCCTTATTTCCAAATTTTGTATAGAAAATTGCATTAGTAGATGACATGGTTGATGGATTCTCCTTATTTTTGCACATACAACACCATGTTGGACCTATGCATCCTATTTTTTTTCTATTTTCCTAGGTTAAGATGCATCTCCGGAGAAGGAGCCAGAGAAAGGTAGATATTTTAGGCCAGAGGTTGGCTTTCCATATTTTTTTCCATTTTTCATCTTGGGGCTCAATGGAGGGGTTGGAGAGGAGTAGAGATGCTTCTTTAATGTTGAAGGTTCATGTTTGGGAAAATCCCAATCTAATTTTGTCATAGTCGTCATAGACTCTTCCTTGTCGGGCTTGAAGCAATTCCCAAAGTGCTTGGGTATCTTCATTGGGACTTATCACTTGCCACCAGTTCAGATTTTTCCATTTTCTGAAGTGATCTTCAGTATTTTCCTCAAGCCACATATCCTTGACTATTGTTTTTTGCATGGATAGAAATTGTTCTCTTAGAATTGGAAAATTGTAGTCTTCCATCAATGGGCTTTGTTGATTCCAAGAGTCATGAAGGAAATCCACAGTTTTGCCATTATGGATCTCCTAAAAGCTGGTTTTTTAGATTATAATGTGATTAGCTTGCACGGAGTTGAAGATGTGCGAGCCTTTGACATAATGGCTTTTCTTATTATGCACTTTAATCTCCTTTACTTCTAATGCATATCACATAACATACATTTCCACTTAATTAGTTTAAATGACATTATTATAAACCAAATGTTTCTTAAAATCTATTTATAAGGTAGCTTTGAAATGCAAATTACTATGTTGATACGCGTTCCTTTACAAATTCAATGACACAACTTGTGCACTATTTTCAACCTAATAACAAACACTATCTTATCTTATTACAATGGTATACTCTTATATTAACATTTAGTTTTATATATTTTTATTTTGTATACAATTTTTAAAAACTATAAATATTAGTATTAAGAAAATCAATATTATAAAGCATATTTTATTTTATTTTTAAAACATATTTTGTTGTTGCAGTAGTATTACCCTTACCATTATTACCCTAAGATATGTTGGTTTGGAGTTCAAATAAATCTCCACGGAAGGTAACTATTAAGAAAGTATGGCATTTTTATTATGTTGCATTAGTCTCTTAAAGAAATCAAATGGTGGTATGGTAAGCTTTGGAATTGGTATTTTTTGTAAAATTAAAATGTTTTTTTTTGTTATTTTTAGAAAATTAGTTGCTTACCTTGGATAATTGGGTGAGAAGAGGATGGAATGGTTCTTGTTAATGAGTTTTTTTTTTTTGTAAAAAAGAAGATGAAACTACTAACGTCTTTTTTATATATTAACAATTTAGCATTTTAGTATGGCAGGACTTGTGTGAATTCTTGGCTATTAAGTAGAGATGGGGCATTATGGCTTGAAGATAAATTTAGCAGGTAGAGACAGATGGCTTCAAATCATAAAAAATTTCCTATTTTTGTGTGTTGAGATTTATGGAAAATTAGAAACTGGCCTTTGTTTGAAGACTTTGATCCAAATATGCATGTTTGTAGTATGAGTGCTTTGAGAATGTATAGGGATTATTCTTCTGTGGAATCGCCTAAGAAAACTAGACAATGTTCAACTCCCTATTTGGTTTCTATTTTTCTATAGGTTTCTTTGATGGAGTTGCTCAAGCTAGCTCATGTGGATGTGGAATGATCCTACGAATAAATGAAGAACATTTTTTTCAAGTTAAGGATGGGATGTGGTGTTGGGTTGAATTCTAAAAAAGAATTGATGGCTTTGTGGTGTTTGCCCCGATTTGTAATGATGAATGGTATTTCTACTATATAGGTGTTTGGAGACCCATCATTTTTTGTTCAACATGCCAATGGAAAATACAACCTTCATATTTTATATATGGACTCTTGGTATCAAAAAATCAAGCAGTTGCTTACAACTTTCACTAGTATTTCATTTTCGCATTTGTAAAGAACATATAACTCCGAGGTTGATCTTCTCTCCAAGACTATTGTGGATTCTCAAGAAGGATTTTTATATTCTGAAGAATATGTTGAGGATGCGTTATCTTTTAAGAAATATGTTTCTTTTCTTTTATAATTGGTTTTATGTTATGTTTATGATGTTTTAGAGAGCTAGTGAAAGTTATAGTTTTTTTGTTTTTGTTTTTAGTATATAGTTTTGTGGAGGACTGTTATGAAACTTTTTAGATTAGACGATAATAGTAGGTTTAAGTGGATAGTTTGTATATCTGACTAACTTTTAACACAATGTTTATTTTTTAAAAGTGTTGACTATTTATCTAACTAACTTCCTAGTATCTTGTTTACATATAATTAGATATATTACTCTTCTATTTTATAATGTGGATGAGTCACTCAAACCTATTAGATTGATATTTATTGTTTCTTGGGTATTTATGTTTCTTTTGACTTTATTCGTTTTACTTGTGTTTTTAGTTGCATCAATTAGTCATAACTCTCTTGGCTATGATTATAACCTTCCTACCATCCTTTTATAATACTACTCATCCTACATGGAAAAAAATGAACACACAAAATATGCCTTACTAGACCTTTCCCTGTGATGATACTTCATAAATGGTTAGGAAATGTATTTAGTATGTCAATGCTTTTTATTCGAAACAATATTTATTATCTTTATTGTTTGTCGCAATTTTATTGTTTAGGGTTTTATCAACGGTTTGGTGACCTTGATGGTAGGTTTGTTTACTTATTCCTTCATATTATATAACATTAGCTCTCAATATGATGCTTTGGCTCAGATGCCATAATGTGATCATTTGAGAGTGTCACATTCTATATCATTGGTGTCATTTAATGTGAACATTATCCCCTTGTAATTGAATTACATGATCTTGGCCCCTTTTAATTATGATCTTTAGTTGCTTTGATTGATTTGTTACATCTAATTGGTTTTGGTTATTGATATAATTGTATTTTCTTATTTGGTCTACATTTTCTTTTCTATCCATTTTACCTTCTTATCCATTTTCCTTGTTATCCCCCTCCTTGGATTTTGACCTTTCCTTAGTGTGATCCATTTTTTTTGTTATGGCTCTATGCATTCTCCCTCCTTTGAATAAGCATTGCAACGTCTCTATAATAATGTCTCCAACCTTCTTAATAGTCCCACTTAGGACCTCCCATTGTTCACCTTGGAATCCACTTTTCCTCCTCATACCTCCAAATGAAAATTAAAATTGGGGAGTATTATTAGTAGGCCTTTGATGAAGATATCATGCTATGTTTTTCCCTATTAGAGAATTCAGTTTTTAAATTTTTTAGTAAAAAAATTCCTTTACTTAATATAAAATTTACACTTCCTTTGGATTTTAAATTTATTTGCATTTTTTTTATATATTCCAAAAACTTTAAATTTTTTATCGTAGTGTGTATATTTCCACAATCCATCAATTTGATATTTGATATTTCTAGATCTAACTGTGTGCATAAAATCAGATTCGAAGTTTTTGGTGGACAGTCCACCCATCTAAAGTTTTTACTATATCTAGCACACCAAGGGTCAAACTTTTCCTTTGTGGGTATTCTAAGGGTAGAAAATCTAAAGAATTGAGAAATAATTTACATATAGATTGAAAAAAACAACATAATAGTAGTTTAAAGGATATTATTTTACCTCTGTCTTCACTTTTATCTTTAAATATCACCCTTCTAGGCAATTTAAATGTTTTGTTTGTTATTGAAATAGTTATGTTGTGTTGTTGTAATATTATCTAAAGATTAGTGATATCTTGGTGTTTTGAAGTCCAAAATTTTGTCTCATGTAACGCTTTCATGTTAGTCCTTTGGGCACTCAAAAGGATCAATTTAATAATTGTAGTAGGAGTTATTGGTTATATTTGTCTTTTTCAAGATCTTTCTCATTCTAAATGTTAGAAGAAAGCTTTTCATAATTTTTTACATACAATTTTTATTGAGCCGAGAGGCTCTGTACAACCTAGTATGGGGGATATGTTGCCATGTTCATACCTAACAAAATAATAAAAAATTAAAAATTAAATTATTTTCCTAACAAATTTCAACTAGAAAAAGAACCCAATATGGGGGAGATGTTGTAATGTTCCTACCTAACAAAACAATAAAAAATAAAATTTTAATTATCCACCCAAAAAAAATGTGAGCCACAAAAACAACCCAATATGGTGGAGATGTTTTAATGTTCCTACATAAAAAAAAAAATAACTTAAAAAATATATATTCACAAACTATGTAAAAGGCCCTCCTAAACAACCCATGGTTTTATTGTACATGGTTTAGGAGGGCCTTTCACATGGTTTTAAAACCATGTGCAAGGCCTTCCTAAATAACCCATGGTTTTAAAAGCATGTGTTAAACCCATGGATTTTAAACCATTTTCAATCCTAGATCAATATATCTGATCCCTATCAACGCTTGATAGAGCCTAGGATTTGGATCTAGGATTGTTTTAAAAAAATGATGCAGTTTATTTTGTATATATTTTATGGACCAGATGCTAACATTTAGTATTATAACCCTTTTTTGACATTAAGGTGCATTTTGATGATTCTCTTCCCCTTTTAAATTTTAATTCATAATGACCTTACTTTTTTTGTCAGTAAGAAGGATCCTTTCTATTACTTAAGTTTGGTAAAAACTATTACATATTCGAGTATGTCCAAAACATGGAGTTGGACTATAGACATGAGACCAAAAAAGGAGAATATGAAGTAGTGTCCAAACTGAGAATCTAGACAGGGTTTCAGTTTCTCATCATTATACATTAGCAGTTTTTCTAGCTTGAAAACATAAAGGGAAGAAAGGATCCTGGAGTAGATTATAAACAACCAAAACAAAGAGCAAAGCTGGGATAGTAAGAGATATCAGTTAATCTTTCCTTTTAGTCTCGACCTATTCATCATTTGATTTGATGGTGCCTTCTCTTTCGATTCAAAGTCTTGATTCTTGGCTCCCTGATGGTGCTGAAATGGAGGCTCAAAAATGCGGAAAACATCCATCATGTGGGGAAGGTTGCGGGAAACGTCTTCCTTGAACATGTTGACTGTAAGTTTTACCATGTCTCTGAAACTTTCTCCTTCTCACATAGATCTAGAGAGGATGAATTTAAATATTCAGTAGTTAGATATAACTACATCAGGTCCTGGTCGAAGTCGAAATTCCCCAAATACTTCATTTTCTATGAAATGATGGCCTGATGGATGTGAATCAGAGTGTCCCCGCAGAAGAGGGATTCCCAATCTATGTTTCCAGTTCCATTCCCTTGCGAAGTCATGGTGAAAAAAATTGAACAAAAACGATCTCATAATGTGAATCTATAGTGAGGAGAAATACCACAGTAGGGCGTTCGCAGGAGAGGAGAAATACCAGAGAAAACTTGGTTGACTGGTGTTTGGAGATAGAGTTGGCCAAAGAATCTTGTTATCAAACACATGCGAGGGGATTTCAATGCTAACCTCGAATATCATCCTGATATAATGCTCCATGTGTGTATGGGCTATCCCCGAGAACCAGGTCCAAGTAAACCGAAGCATTCCTGAGCAGTTGTGATGGGCCTCAAGGTACCGAAGCCATGTGATCCATGGCATGGTGAAGTGGTTCGTCATCTCCTTGGAATAATGGAGAGCATAGTACATGCATGAGGACAATTTATTCATGGGAGGTTGTGTGGGAAGGGCTGCCACTTTCCTTGGCATGTGTCATTCCCCCCTCATGCCTTCCATATTCCCTTCGATGATCACCCACATCCAGGATGCTGAGATCTTGTGAAGCAATATTCTGCCATTTCTCTCTCCTTGTCAGATCAAGATTGTCCTCCCAACAAAGTGTTGGGTCCCAAAATGCCCCTTTTTAGCAACATCCATTATACCCTGTTTGTCTTGTCTTACTCCATTTTGTGCACCAAACAAACATTATTTCCTCACTTGAGCCCTGAATCTGCACATGTATGATTAATTATTGTTTCATCTTATTAATGCTTATGATTGCTATAATCAGAACTTTGCTTCTTGAATTATGATAAATCATTATGATTTTACAAAGATAGTGCAAGCTGTGAGAGAGTACAGGTGTAGCAGTTCGAGTGGTCCAAAGAGGAGATGAGCATTCACTGCCAGTTGTGACCTGCCAGTTCCATCTCTACACACAGATCTAACCAAGGGTCATCATTCCAGGCGGGCTGTGACAGACATGGCTGCAACTGACTTAGCTACAACAGCGCACCACTTCTTGAAGTTAGCTGCAATCATCAGGGCATCGCTTGAATTGGTTCTGTTATTCATTTACTATCTCAGGAAACAAAATTTCCTGTATTCCCTGCTTCTGTTTAATTCCTCCCACAACTGTAACAACGCATGTAACAGGGCATCCTGAAGATCATAGATCTTCATGGCTGCCCGATATTAGTGTGTGAGGGTTACGATTGTTGATGTATAAGTATGGGGAAATATTCAGAACCAGGGGTTGAATAATATCATATTTTACTAAGCAAGTTGTAACAGAGACTGTACTTTCATTCCACCATTTTAATACAAGGAGCATGATTCTTCAGTTCTCTGTGTTTTAACTTGTGTTAGTTTCAGTGTCTCTGTTCGAAGGTTGGGCCCAACTTCCCACATAGATCGTCGGGTTAATTAGATGTTTTTTTAATTGGTTGTGTGGTGTGGATGCTACATTGTATGCATTTGTTTCAGTAGCTACAACAGTAAAATCGTTGTGTTTACTTGAATACTCAGTACTTGCATTTCCTTTAAGCTACAGTAGTGTGGTGTGACAGTCAACTGTGTAGGTTAATTTCCTTTATGCATGTGTGTGATAGCTGTAACAGTCAATCTCTTCCTTAGTTCCTTCCAATTACTTGTCTTGCTCAGGTTTGCTAATTTAGGTACACTATAGTTTAGAGATGTTGGTTCAATTCATGTTATTTATTATTCCTACATTAAGGTTGGATTAAACTAGTCACAATGGATTTGCATATAGTCTGGTAAATTAGGATTTAACTTTCTGTAAAAGTAAGTCTAGATATTTATTTCATGAACCATTCATTGCTGGATTGAAGTTGTAGGAAGTGATTGCAATTCTTAATTCTTAGATAGGTAGTTTAGATTAATTTAATTATGGGAGGAGTTTGACTAAATAGATAAGTAGGACTGTTTATTCAGTCATCAACTACTTAGTGTTTAATCAAAGACAATTTGAATTAACTTTGAAATAAAAAGACTTCCCTGGGTTGACAATTTATATTAAGCATTTTGAATGATGGTTTTAATTAAATGGCATATAGAGTGACCAACATTTTGGCGTCGTTGCTACAGAAGGTAATTATTAGACACCATAGTAGTTGCATCTATTCATTTTTCTCTAGTATTTAAGTTTTCATGTTTTGGGTTGCATGAATACGAGAGCAGTACAGCGTGACATTCCCAGAACCCCCAGAACTCCCCAAAATACTAGCATTGCAGGTGGTCGAGGTCGTGGCAGAAATCCAACATTGGGAAGAAGAACATTCATTGACGATCTAGTTTCCAGAACCAATTCCTCTAGTGGATCTCACCATCAGGGATCCTCCATCAAAAGAATCCCAATTACCCCTAGGGTGGAAGCATCAGTTTCCACAGTGGAGAACACATGAGGAGCTATGACACCCCCAGGTGTCCCTACGGATGAAGATAGAGTTAGTGATGCAGGAGCAGGTGATCGAGACATGATTTATCACATTAGTGGGAAGGAGGTGAAAAAGGAGGAGTGGACAAAGTTTCATTAGAAGCGGGAAGATCAGAGGAAGCAAAGGCAGGAGAGAGCAGAGGAAAATATGAATAACAGACATGAACTGAAAGATCATGAAGAGGTGATGGGGGAGAATCATCACAATGACAATTATCCCCCACATGAGAGGACAGTTTCCATACTCCAATTCCCCATTCGACAGCGAGTTGGACAGCCCCCCATGAAAAACATATCACCATCAGTATTACCTCGTTTTTATGGAAAGGCCAGAGAGTATCTGGATGAATTCCTCTTTGAGTTGGACATCCTCTCTCCCAGCTATGACTACACTTATAGCGAGCAGAAGTTCAAAATTTTCCCTGCTACTTTGAAGGATAATGCACTAGTTTGGTTCATGAGCTTGGGTGGTGAAACTATCACCATGTGGGATCAAATGAAATAGGTATTCCTAGAAAAATACCAGGAGTACTGCAACATTAAAGATAAAATAGAAGAGCTATTCAAGATGGTACAAAGGGATGAATAAAGTTTGGAATATTTTGTTGAGAGGCTCTTGTACAATGTGCAAAGGGATGGACAGACTAATATGGGGTTAGATGTGCTCAAGATAATCCTACTTCATGGGATTAGGGAAGACTGCCTAGGTATGTTGAACCTGCTAGGAAAGGGTGATATCTGAAAGGAATCCTTTGAAAATATTATTGAATTATGAAGAAGGTATTCCAAAGGATCCTCCAGGACCAACAAATGGGACAAATTGGAATGAGATGTCTTCGACAGAACACAGAACTCATCCAATGGAGGAGCCACCCAAGCATAAATAGGAAACTTTCTCGAGAACGTCAAAATAAAAATGATGAGATCCATCTCCTCAGAAATAGATGTCTTGAGTGCGAAGCAGAAATAATCAATAGAAGATCTAACACTTGGTGTATTCTACCCCAGATGTACAAAGAAAAATTCCCTGAAGGAGTGCCCACTTGATAAGGTGGAAGTGTTCCAGCTCTATGAACTGAACCATGATACAAAGGAGTTCCCCTCACTACCTCAAGTGAAGGCAATTCTGTAGGAATCAACTCCAGACATGGAACCAACCTACTTCATTGCCCAGAAAAAGCCTTGGCAACCTCGAAACCAAGGTATGACTCCAAACTCATTTCCATTTTTGAATAATATGAATAATTGGAATAATATGCATCACATGAATACACAATTCCCTTAACCTTATTCCAACCATCAATGGCATCCTTCTCAACCTCCTATGTAGAATTTCAACTCCTTGAACCCTTGGACACAACCACCAAACAAACAGAATTATTGGTATCCTGGGTGGAGGAACTCCCATCCAGGAAACCATTTTCCCCATAACCAATCTCCTCAACAGTTTCCACATCAACAGTTTCCTCCTCAACAATACCCTCAGCCATACCAGCAGTACTAGCAGCCATAACCGCAACTCCAGAAAAATGTTGCACCTAATATGCCTATATGACCACAGCTACCTGCTCAACCTAACCCCAACCCAAACAATAAAGCAATCCACTAGTTTGAGACTACCAACATGCTCACTTACTCTAGTACTCCTGTTCCCTGTAACGACATACGCTTACGATCAGGGAGAGTAGTGGATCCTTTAGTCATTGAGGATGTTCCATCCTCTATGTGTGAAGAAAAGATGAACCAACTATACTCATCCCACAAATCAATCCCTATTATTGAGTATGTTGAAAGTCCTACCGAGACACCCACTGAAACAAACAGAGAAACAACTATTGAAGTGCAACCTACACAACTAATTAGAGAACTGCCATATCTTGAAAGACTGACACTACAGAAAGTAGTGGAACAACCCTAGTTTAACCTCTTAGGAGAGTTGAAAAATCTGTATGTCAAAATTCCACTGTTGCATGCCCTCCATGATGTGCCTATTTACGCCAAAACAGTCTGGGACCTGTGTTTAAGAAAACCAGGTAGAAAACCCAAGGATCCTCCTACTGTCCATGTCATAAGGAAACTATCTAAACTGATAATGGGAAAAACTCTCCTGGCCAAATATGATGATCATGGGAACCCTACTGTCACAATGCAAATTGGGAACACATAGCTACTGAATGTCCTGGTATATCTAGGTGCATCTATTAATGTTATGACCATAGAAACTGTACGAAAACTTGGGCTCACCAATCTTCGGCCAACCCCTACCATTTTAGAACTAGCTGATAGGTCCACTATCGAACTCGAGGGAATATTGGATGACCTTGTCGTCTCAGTTGAATCGTGGGAATACCCTACTGACTTCTTTGTTTTACAGCTCAAGTTGCAGCTAGGGGGACACCCATTGATCTTGGGAAGACCCTGTCTGGCCACAGCAGATGCTTGCATCAGCTGTCAGTCAGGGTCTATGACCATCTCAGATGGGACCGAAACAAAAAAACTTACCTTGTATCCTCCAGCTTGACCTAGTCTAGAAGCTGAAACTCCATTATGGATGAAGCTAGAGGAAGAGGAGGGCATTCAATCACTATTAACAATAAGGAAGGTGTTGACTTTCAAGGAGAAAATAGAGGACGATTCCATTAATAGTTTCATTAGTGAGCCCACTTCTGTTAACAAAAAAATTATCAGATCCTTAATAGTACCCTAGGAAAAGAAGAGCAAGGAAATATCACAGAGGAGACATTAGCCAGTGACACCCACATAATTCCAATGCTGAAAAATTCGAGAAGTGTTCTAGTTGAGATAGAGTCAGGAAAAAAACTGAACATCAATCCCAATCTCGATCCTGATGAACAGGAACGCTTGATCACTCTCTTGGAAAATCATAAGGGGTAATTTTCCCAGGAGTACGCAGATATGAAGGGTATCCATTCTAATATGTGCACCCACCACATTTATATCAAGAGTGACTCCTGGTCTGTGTGCCAGCCGCAACGAAAGATGAACCCCAATATTAGGGACATAGTTAAGGAGGAAATTCAAAAACTCTTAGAAGCAGGGTTTATATACCCGATCTTAGACAACGAGTGGGTTTCTCCACTCATGATAGTACCAAAGAAGAATGGGAAATGGATATTCTACGTAGATTACAGAGAGTTAAACAATGCAACGTAGAAATACCACTTCCTCTACCTTTCATTGATCAGGTACTTGACACCCTGTCTAGGAATAATTTCTTCTCCTTTCTGGATGGGTTTACTGGGTACAATCAAATCCATATTGCTCTTGAGTACCAAGACAAGACCACTTCACCTGTCCCTAGGGTACCTTTGCATACAGGGTGCTCCCCTTCGGTTTGTGCAACACACCAGCCACCTTTCAGAGAGCTGTGATTGGCATATTTTTGGAGATGGTCAATGACAATATGGATATTTTCATGGATGACTTTACCTCGTATGGAAGTGACTTTGAGGAGGCATTGAAAAACTTAGAGAAGGTTTTAACGCGCTATGAGCAAACCCATCTATCTTTAAGCATTGGAAAGTACCATATGATGATGAGCGAGGGTGTAGTGTTGGGGAACTTTATCTCTGCTGATGGTATCCAGGTAGATCCATCCAAAATTAGGGTAATTAAAAATATACCCACTCCTAGAATGGAGAAAGATGTACGTAGCTTTTTATGGCATGCTGGTTATTATAGAAGATTGATAGAATTTTTTTCCAAACTAACTTCTCCTTTATTTACCTTATTGATGAAGGATGTACAATTCATTTGGAATGATGCATGCTAGACAATGTTCACTGAACTTAAGAAGAGGCTATCTACAACTCCTATCTTGAGGGACCCAATTGGGCTCTACCTTTTCACATTTCTTCAGATGCCTCTGACATTGCCATTGAAGTAGTGTTGGGGCAGCAGGATGGTCAAGAACCATATGCAATATACTACATTAGTAAAAGGTTGTCCCCTTCCGAACTCAATTACATTGTTACAGAGAAATCATTTTTAGCCATTGTCTACTCCATTAACAAATTTAGGCACTACATCACTAGATATCCCACCTTTGTACATACTGACCACTCAACCATCAAGTATTTAATGAACAAACTAATTACAAATGCTAGGATAACTAGATGGTTGTTACTGTTACAGGAATTCTATATTACCATAATTGACAGACACGGGAAAGAAAATGTTGTTGCTTATTTTTTGTCTCGTTTTACTAATAGTGATGACATCTTACCAGTTGAAGATTCTTTCCCAAATGAACATTTATTTGCAGTTTCATCTCATCCCCTTGGTATGCAAATGTTGCTAACTACTTGGCTGCATGCAAGCTTCCAGCCCATTTGTCAAACAGAGAGAAAAGGAAGATTATTCAACAAAGTGCCAAGTATTGCTGGATAGATGGTCATCTTTTCTACACAGGTCCTGATCTTCAGATTAGAAGATGTGTAAGGGAGGATGAGGTCTTCCATATCTTGAAGACCTGTCTTGATGAGCCATGCAGAGGGAATTTTGCAGATAAAAGAACAGGTCATAAGGTGTTAAGAATGGGCTATTATTGGCCAATATTTTTCAGGGATGCAAAGAAGTATGTCCAGGATTGTGACAACTGTCAGAGAATGGGCCAACCAAACAGATTGGATGAAATGCCTCTTCAACCACAGTTGGTGGTTGAACCCTTTGACAAATGGGCCTTAGATTTTGTTGGGCCTATCAACCCTTCCTCGAAGCAGAAAGCTTACATTTTAGTTTGCACTGACTACATGACAAAATGGGTGGAGGCTGTGGCGTTGGTGAAATCCAATGACTAGGCTACAATAGAATTCTTGTACAAGGAAATATTCACTCATTTTAGGCTACCCAAGGAAATAATCCGAGATGGAGGGCCACAGTTTATGTCACATAAATTTGAAGCTTTGCTACAGAAGTACCATATTCAGTATAGGATAACTTCACCTTACCATCCCCAGGCCAATGGTGAGGTGGAAAGTACTAGTAAAGTTATTGAAGCTATTCTTACTAAAATAGTCAGAAGCCATCGCAGAGACTGGATTGATAGGCTTCCAGAAGCATTGTGGGCATATTGCACTACTTGGCGCAATACTATAGGTTTTCCCCCCTATGACTTGGTGTATGGTAAGAATGTTGTCTTCCCTACCGAATTTGAAATCAAGACATTGAGGACGACCATGGATGTAAAATTGGATGTAACATAAGCACAAAGGAGTAGACTAAATCAATTAAATGAACTTGATGAAAAATGTATAGCTACAGTGGATCAAACAACATTGATTCAGCAACAACGATCCAAATGGCACAATCAGTTCATCAAGAAGAAAGACTTCTGTGAAGGAGACTGGGCATTATTATAGGATTCAAGATTCAAAAGGGACTTCAAAGGTAAGCTGCGCACAAGATGGTGGGGTCCATATCAGATAAATAGAGTGTTTGATAATGGTACAGTCTGCCTGGTCACCATCGATGAAAATTGTACACCATTATTTGCTAATGGTCACAGGCTGTGACTGTACCACAAGCCAATCTCAAGGGACGCGTTTATTTCACAGGTTGTAGCTGATTCAAGATACCAGTTAGCATAAGGGAAAGAATATTTTTTTGCCCCTGTCAATCTTTAGAAAGTCACTGTGATTTCCACACAAAATAAATTTTTGTACATAAATAAATTGATGTTTTGCTGTTTTTATTTCTTCTTGCTTTGTTTTCCTTTACGCTTGATCACTTTTATTTGAAGAATATGTGCAGGAATTTACTTAAGGAGAAATAGTCATGACTGGGCCTGACGACCATGAACCCCAATTTACTTATTTCTTCTTGCTTTGTTTTCCTTTACGCTTGATCACTTTTATTTGAAGAATATGTGCAGGAATTTACTTAAGGAGCAATAGTCATGACCTATTTTTCCCATTCCGTGCTGCTTCGTCTCCGTAAAATTTTCCTATTTTCTCATTCTGCGCAGCCTAGACTCCGTGGATTTTAGTAGACTTTTCCTATTTCTCGCAGCTGCGACTTTTCCAATTTTAGCAGACTTCTCCTTTTTCTCGCGGCTATGACTCTGCCAATTTTAGCAGACTTTTCCTATTTCTCGCAGATGCAAATCCTCCAAATTTCAACAGATTTCCTATCTTTCGTGGCTACAAATCCTACATATTTATCCACATAAGGGATTCGAATCCTCCAGATTTGTCTAGAATTTCTGTTGCCCGTGATTTTTTTTGTTTCCGACTCATCTCACAACTCCAATTATGTCTCCGCCAATGTTGAAAAGATAGTTTTTGGTTAGTTGGAAGGAACACCATCGTAGCACGCGTGCAATCGTGTTTAAATATGATGGCAGCATTTGACATGCTGACGTATTATCTTAAGAAGTCATGGATTATTGCATAATTGCTAAGGTATGGTTTCGATTATTTAAATGATTAAGCATTAAGTAGATTTGACAAAATTAATCATGCTCTCCTTTTTATACTTGTCATTATACCCATGCTTCGTTAACTGTCCATCTGCATGATCTAATGGGTACTCGAGCTTATCTTACGGCCGTCACCTTTTTCCTAATTTGGGGCCAAAACTTACCAATAATTCCTTGCTTACGACTGTCTTAACTTTCCTAATTTTCCCAATCCCAACTTTAGTTGTTCGTGCATGATCCTGTGCTATAACCTCCATTACTGGGCTTGTAATTTGTTGAGATGATAGCAACATTTAGAAAGATAGGAAACATGGGCATCCCAACCCAACATGAACCTACAAACACACAGGAATTGCGCAGAAATGCTGAGGTTTTTTCCATATTTGAAGCTACTGGTTGGATTGAGTTTTTCCAATGGTTAAGTGGTTTTCATTAAGAAATAGTTCTACAGTTTTCTCTGAATCTCAGAGAAACCCATTCAGAGGTCAACGGTTTACATATAGAATTTACTGAGGATATTGTAGCATAGGTTATAAATTGAGCACATAGATCTATAGACAAGCACACAAGTCACAAAATAGATCACACAATTTACTCAACAATTGAAGAATGAAACAGTGCAAAAATGGCTTGCAACTGTGAATGCTTTCATTAATCAAAAGGAATTAGATAATAATTACTATGAAGTACAATGGCTAAATAGTCACAAGCAATTCGAATCCACATGAGAAAATTCAAATTAATTACACTCTACTTGACTGTAGGTAACTAAGAACTTGTCTAAATCATTATCGGAGGACTCAATGGTTAACTGACCTTGTCTAAATCATCATTAGAGTTCATCGGAGTTCTAAAACACAACTCAAGTGTTACATTCAGTGTTGACTAAGGCTAACTGACTATGGTAGGTGAGGAATGTGCCCCTCCTACATGCAGCCATGCAAACCTAGTGCTAACTGAATGTAGAAGACTAGAACTAAATGTAACTGACTCCTAACTTAGCTTGACTAGTCACCAACTCAACTCAACTGACCTTGGTTGGTTTTGGCACTCCCAATGGATCCTATATTGTAGGGATTGGTCTAGAAGGCTCCTAAACTTATGCATGCAATTGCAATCAGTTGCAGTAGGCCTCAATTAGTGTTCCCCACACTTTAGTAATTGAAACATGTGCCCCAATTAGGCTAAGTGGACCCAATGGTGCTAGTGACTAAAAATAGACTGGATGGACTCCCGATTTAGACATGACTCCTGATTTAGAAATACGACCAAATTGGCCAAGGGAGGATTAATAATCCTAATACCCCCAGGCCCCCCTGAATGCTAACTTGGACAATATTTGGGCCCTGGTAACTAAGACCATAGGTCACCCATTACATCAAGTAAAATAAAGTAACTGCTTAATACAAGGAGCTGGGGCAAAAACCACATGGGAAAAAAGTCCCCCCTCTATCTAAGCAGGTAGAATCAAGTCTCAAGTTTGAAAAACTTGAAAATATGTTGCTACAATCTTCATCTCTAAGAGGTAGCGAAGCATCATGCATGGTGTGTTGTGCATAGGTATTCTGGGGCCTGGCATGTAGACTTCTTTTTCTTCTCCAAAATTGATGATGGAAGGAAGGAGGAATGTAACCTTTGTCTCTTGCCGGATGAAGAGGTGTATGATCACTTCTATTCTTCTGAATGTAGTGAGACTGAGCCCTTTCCATGTAGCATCTTACAGGGAGTCTATTGCATCTCTCTAAAGGAGGTAATATTGCATGGAATAGTGCAAGGGTATTTCCTTTTTGAGTGTCAGGTGAGTTTCCAGTCATCTTCCTAGCTTCCAGTTTGGAAGTAGGGATTGAATCTAGATTTGAATCACCTTGAATCTCAATCTCATAAACTGATAAAGATGGATCTGCAATACTAGTAGAAGCTAAAAAATAAGTAGATGCAATGATTTTACCTTCCCTTACAAGTGGCTGCTGAGAGTGCACTAGTTTTGAAGGA
This sequence comes from Pseudotsuga menziesii, assembly GCA_001517045.1. Taxonomy (NCBI): domain Eukaryota; kingdom Viridiplantae; phylum Streptophyta; class Pinopsida; order Pinales; family Pinaceae; genus Pseudotsuga; species Pseudotsuga menziesii. The sequence goes on from LPNX010032673.1 coordinate 56,350, forward strand.
GGCATGAAATGTGAGAACTCATATGCTTTTGAGGCATGATTTGTGACACCCTTTGTTGTGATGTTCCCAGTAGATATATCTGTGATCTTCACTGTGTCAGGACCAAAGATCACTCGCTTTGGAGATCCAGTATGGGTAATCTGATAGATAGATAACAGGTTTGAAGTTAGGGAGGGAACAAATAGTACATCTTTGAACCTTCCATGTTCAAGCTTGACAGAGCCCTTCCCTTTTTTTTGGACTTTACTATTATTGCCCATCATAATACTAGAACCATCAAAGGAATGAAAAGAAGAGAATGATTCTCTAGATGCAGCCATATGGTTGGAAACTTTAGAATCAATGAGGAAGACATGTGTTGATGAGTAGCAAGCCTTCAATGCATGGCCTTTCCTTTGGTATTATTCATCTTCTTCTTTAGAGTCATCCTTCCTTACACTAGCAGGTGCAGAAATGTTATGTTTCTTCAAAAGAAGAGCCATTTCATCAAGTTGTATTCTCATACAAGAGCTTTTTGAATGAAATTCCCTTCCACAGTAAGAGCAGAGGACCTTGCCTTTACCATTCTTCTTGCTTCACTTTGAACCTAAAGGATCCTTTGATTGTTCTTTATTCACAAGAGACTCATCTCTTTGCTTCCCTTTGTCATTCGCTACCTTATATCCTCTTGCAACCAGAGCTTGATCTTTGGGAGATTGAATGATCCCCATTTGGATCAATTTATCATTCTCAGAAGTGAGATATTGGATGAAGGAATCAAGAGTGAGCATCTTCCAATTTGGATTAGTGAGCCTTACTATTTGGAAGCTTGATACAAAGAATGAGTAGTCTGCATTGAGATTTATGAGAATGGAAAGGATGAGCTGATCTTCATTCTTCTCCACTTTGCACTGCTTCAATTGATATATCAGGTTCTTGAACTTTGTGAAGAATTCATCCAGTGATTCAAATTTGGATGGATTAAGAGTGATTATATCATTTTATAGCTGATGGACCCTCATCTCATCCTGCTTATCAAATAAGGAGGAAAGCTTGTCCCAAATCTCCTTGGGAGTCTTCAATCCTTGGATGTGGAATTGGGGATCTCAAGAAACTGAGGAGAATAAGTATCCATGAGCTTCATCAAGCCTCTTCCAGTACTTTTATTTGTCATGATTTAAAACTAGCACTGCCTCTATTTCTTTTGTGAGTCTGAAGAGCTTCTTGGTGCGGAGCAGTACCTCCATGTCTTCCTTCCATTGGTGATAGTTGAAGGGAGAGAGAGGCTCTATTGAATGATCCATTTTGGATGCAGTAAGGAGGACTGAGCTACTGTAGCAAATGTAGTGAGAAGAAAGGGATGCTTGTAGTGAATGCTGTGAGAAGAGATGATAACATGTCACACAATCAAACATACAAAGTAAGGTTTACTACCTATACATTTCAGGTTTTCATCACACCCAGCATAATTGATCAAGCAATCTTGATCAACAATTCCTTAACTTGGGGTATAAAGTGGTAAACCTTCTGCTTCTGGTGTAGAGTAGGAATGGAGCAAATTGCTCAAAAAAATGATCCAGTTGGAGATCTGAGGAGGAGAGGTGCCTTTCCCACTGAGGCTCTGATACCATATAAATTTAGCTGATAGAACTGTAAACAAACACACAACTCACAAAATAGATCACACAATTTACTCAGCAATTGAAGAATGAAACAGTGCAAAAATGGATTGCAACTGTGAATGCTTTCATTAATAAAAAGTAATTAGATAATAATTACAATGAAGTACAATGGCTAAATAGCCACAACCAATTAGAATCCACATGAGGAAATTCAAATTGATTACACTCTGCTTGACTGTAGGTAACTAAGACCTTGTCTAAATCATTATTGGAGGAATCAATGGTTAACTGACCTTGTCCAAATCATCATCAAAGTTCATCGGAGTTCTAAAACACAAATCAAGTGTTACATTCAGTGTTGACTAAGGCTAACTGACCGTGGTAGGTGAGAAATGCACCCCTCCTGCATGCAGCGATGCAAACCTAGCGCTAACTAAATGTAGAGGACTAGAACTGAATGTAACTGACTCCTAACTTAGCTTGACTAGTCACCAACTCAACTCAACTGACCTTGGTTGGTTTCAGCACTCCCAGTGGCTCCTAAATTGTGGGGATTGGTCTAGGAGGCTCCGAAACTAATGCACGCAAGTGCAATCAGTGGTAGTAGGCCTCAATTAGTGTTCCCCACACTTTAGTAAGTGAAGCATGTGCCCCAATTAGGCCAAGTGGACCCAATGGTGCTAGTGACTAAAAATAGACTGGATGGACTCCTGATTTAGACATATGACCAAATTGGACAAGGGAGCATTAATAATCCTAATAGAGGTAATGAGCCTTCCTCAAAGTGGAAGAGTCTGGTTTGGAAGAAGAACCCGCAATGTTGCTGCAATGCGAGAGCTTCTGCTAGCCGGTGAATAGGTCTGCCAAGTGAAGAGGGGGATAACATTACAATCACTACCTTTCCCTTGGAATGAAGTGGAGGTCTTCTTGAAGAGGTACATTACCTATGAAGGTAGATATCAAACTGTGTATTTCTTTGAATTCCCTTCAATTTCTTATTTACGCCATAGGGATTTACTCAATATTCTCTTTTATCTATTTAAAGACCTACATCATATGGTGAGATTTGTGAGATCATCCCAACACCCATATTCTTCCCTTGCTCATCACGGCCTAATCAAACTGCTCATCTTAAGGGCCTTAGCTCAGAGAAACCAAACCTGGAAATAGTTTACTAGTCAACCTTAAATAAACTAGGGACCTGTACTTTTGCATGGTGTTCCAATAGAGGAGGAAGTTGCAGCACCTGCACTTTTGTGGGGTGTTCAAATACATGAAGAAGAGGAGGCACCAACACAGTTGGGGGGAATGGAAGAAGAGTAGGAGGACCGAAGTCCCTCTAATTCAGTTGGGGGGGAAGATGATGCAGAATCAGATAACCAAGAAGAAGAAGTCAAGACAGAATCAAATAACCAAGAATAAGAATTAGGTGAGGACGTAGCAACAATAAACCCTACAGATGGGATAGAAAATTTGGGAGCTCCGACAGCAGAAGCTGAAGCTGGAGCAGCATTGGATGCTACGATAGTTGAAGTTGAAGCTGTAGGAGATATGAAAATAGAAGGAAATGTAGATGTTCTCACCATTGAATCTTCTCCGGAATGGATGGGAACTCTTATTGAGGAGGAAATAGAGATGGCAGAGACCATAGAAGATGCTGAAATAAGAAACATTCCCTCTACATCAGCTACAGAATTGGAAGCCCCTCTGCCACAAAGGAAGAGAAGAATATCAAAGGAGGAGGTACATGCATCAAGGCCAGTGAGAAAAAGGAGAACCAGATCTGTCGTAGCAGCAGAAGCAGTGTGGGAAAGATGGGCAAACATCGAAGCAAACATTGAATTTCCCATCTTAACACCCAAGGAAAATGTTGCCCCACAAGAACCTGTTGTAGAGGAACCTCAAACCGAGGGATATTTGTTTGAAAATAGTATATTGAAGGAAGAGGTGCAATTGCTTTGAAAGGAAGTGGAAAGATGGAAGGAAACATGCAAGAAACAGGTGGAAAGGAGATTGCACACAGTGGTAGAAGCTACAGATCAGGTCAAAGGATCACTTATGACTGAGGAAGGTGAAGAATTAGAAAAAGTAGTTTTCCCTGTTTGTGGATAAATTTTTAATCAATCAGGATACAAAGTCACAGTGTGTGCATTTGTGGCACAAAAACCCACACAAGAAGTTGGAGAAGAGAAAGGAACATCTGCGGGAGAATTGCAGGATCAAGAAGAACCAGAGGTGGAAATGATCCTCAATGTAGAGGTAAGGGAATGTGATCGATTACAGTCTCATCCAGAGGGTGTTGTTACACAATAACTAACAACCCTAGAAATCTTTGTGGAAGCTACTACTCAATTGGAAGTGAGTGAGCCAGAGGTCAAGACAATCCCTGACCTGAACATAGGATTTTTTACTATGACCATAGAACAATATAAGGACACAGAACTAGTGGAGGGATAAATTCAGCAACAAGAAAATATTGAAGTTGATCATTATGTTGTCACATAAGAACCAACATCCTTAGGAAACCTTTCTGAGACTCCCATTCAGCTAGGGGAAATTGACCTTGAGGTGGACATAATCCCCGATGTAGAATCAAGGGAAGATGAACAGATGCAGTCCCAGCCATGAGGGGATAGTGAAGCATTCGGGGGCCAGTATCATCTATCTAAGGACACTGAAACACTTGGGGAATATCCTCATCTCTCATGGGATATGGAAGTAACTCAAGAGCAACCCAATTTACCAGAGAAATTGGAAGAGCAAGAAGTTGTTACACAAGAACCAACATCTCTGTAGCTCCCTCTTGAAGCCATAGCTGAGAATCAAGAAACCACAATCGAGAATCAAGAAGTTACAGCCGAGACTCAAGAAGATGCTGAGATTGGAACACGGGAAGATGTTGCCACATAATAACCAACATCTTCACCATTAGTTGTTGGAGTTGACAAAAAGGGGTTTTAGGAAGAAGGTGTTGTTACACAAGAACCAACATCCTCAGAATTGATTACAGAAGTTGTTGGACCACTGGTAGAAGAGGAATTTGTTTCACTTTTGATACAGAAAAATCAGGCTAAAACATTGGGTAATAAGGTATGGACACAATCTTCCCAAGAATTTGTCAATTTAGATTCTAAAGAGGAGAAGGACGTAGGAGAGGAAAGGATTCAAGGTCTAATAGAAGAACTCTCACTGCTGAAAATAGAAGTAAAGAAATGGAAAAGCGAGGTGGATAGATATCAGAAATGAATGATTTCCCTTGTTCAGCATAGGAAAACTATCAATGAATTGAGGGAAAGATGGGAAGAAGAGCTAATATTCCATAATTTTCATTGGGAAGAATTACATAAACAATTGAAGGAGTTGAAGAAGTTCAAGTCCATGCAAAAGGAGAAATACCAACTGTAATTCTCTCCTGAGAATTAAAGAGCTCTAGAGCTCCATCTCCCTCTTATCTTGTATTTTTATATGAACAGTTCACTTGGTTTAAGATGAAGGCACTAAAAGAAGGGAGACCTTACGAAGTAGCATCTTCTGACCAGTTTTTGGAAACTTTTATGAAAATTATCTTCATCGAGAAGAATCTTCTGTGTGAACTTTATTTACATGAAATAGCTTGCCCCTTGGACCAATATTCAAATCCTTCTCCTCACCTAGGTGATGTCCAGCTGAGGGCTTTTTCTTCTTTTGTCAGCAACCATGTGCAATGGGAGGATTCATTTCAGACAGTTTCTCGGAATGAGGCTCACTCTAATCTCTCGATTCGGTGTGAACCTCAATCCCCTCTCCTTGTTCGTAATCATCAAGAACAGAAGCTTAAATCTCCACTTGTGTTAGCCAAATTTCTAGGCAGCAACATTTGGATTTGGAGGGCAATAAGCATAGGTGGTAGGATTCCCCTTCATTGATTAAGAAAAGGGACCCTTATTACTTCAATAATCTTAAATAGGCTCTCCCTAGGGTTGAAGGGTATGTCGATTGTAAGAGGAAATGTGGAGCTAATTGGTTGGGACTTAAATTCAAATTCCCGCTTATTTGGTGGTCAACAAAACCATATAGGGAATATTTTTCATTGACAAAAGCAGAAGAAAGGAAGTGTTGGAAATATTGGGTTTCCCATAATGGATATCTAGATGGGAGGGAATCACCTGAATCCTCCTACAGCTTTTCATCTCTCCATGAGTGAGGTACAGTTCGAGACTGATTCGGACTAGTGGAGGTTGTTGCACAAGGACATGCAACAGAGCAGTTGGGGGGAGATCTTGGGTCCCAAAATGCCCCTTTTTAACCACATCCATTATATCTTGTTTGTCTTGTCTTAATCCATTTTGCGCACCAAACAAACATTATTTCCTCACTTGAGCCCTGAATCTTCACAGGTATGATTAATTACTGTTTCATCTTATTAATGCTTATGATTGTTATAATCACGACTTTAGTTCTTGAATTATGCTAACTCATTATGATTTTACAAAGATAGTGCAATATCTGAGAGAGTATAGGTGTAGCATTCTGAGTGGTGCAAAGAGGAGATGAGCGTTCACTATTAGCTGTGACCTGCCAGTTCCGTCTATACATGTGGATCCAACCAAGGGTCATCATTCCACGTGGGCTACGACAAACATGGCTACAATAGACTTAGCTACAACAGTGCACCACTACTTGAAGTTAGCTGAAATTGTTAGGGCATCTCTTGAATTGGTTTTGTTATTCATTTACTAGCTCGGGAAACATAATTTCCTATATTCCCTACTTCTGTTTAATTCCTCCTACAACTGTAACAGCGCATGTAACAGGGCAGCCTGAAGATCGTAGATCTTCATGGCTTCCTGATATTGGTGGGCGAGGGTTACGATTGTTGATGAATAAGTACGGGAAAATATTTGGAGCTAGGGGTTGGACAATATCATATTTTATTGTGCAAGCTGTAACAGAGACTGTACTTTCATTCCACCATTTTAATACAAGGAGCAAGATTATCCAGATCTCTGTCTTTTAACTTGTGTTAGTTTCGGCGTCTCTGTTCGAAGGGTGGGCCCGCCTTCCCACAAAGATCATTGAGTTAATTATATGTTTTGTTAACTGGTTTTGTGGTGTGGATGTTACATTGTTTGAATTTGTTTTAGTAGCTGCAACAGTAATGTTTAATCATTGTGTTTCCTTGAATACTCAGTACTTGCATTTCCTTTAAGCTGCAGTAGTGTGGTATGGCAGTTGACTGTGTAGGTTAATTTCCTTTATGCATGTGTGTGATAGTTGTAACAATCAAGCTCTTCCTTAGTTCCTTCCAATTACTTGTCTTGCTCAGGTTTGTTAATTTAGGTAGACTATAGTTTAGATCTGTTGGTTCAATTCATGTTATTTATTATTCCTAGATTAAGGTTGGATTAAACTAGTCACAGTGGATTTGCATATAGTATGATAAATTAGGATTTAACTTTCTGCAAAAGTAAGTCTAGATATTTATTTCATGAATCCTTCATTATTAGATTTTAACATTTAAGCTAGCATTATATTAGGATCTTTAACTGAGAGAATAACAAGTACAACAATCAAACACAAGAGACAATGAACACAATGTTTTTCCTCGGGGAAACCATAAATGGAGAAAACCCTACAGCTTCCTCAGAGATAGAATCAGCACCAAAATTAAAACCCCAAAATAGTAAGATGATCTCCTGACAGCAGTAGCCTCTTTCTTTCTAGCCCCAACAACTTCTTCTCCTTCATCTATGCGCTACAACTGAGTGTGAGTGAGTGTGTGATAAAGAGAGAGAGTCACTCTCTATTTATACTAATTCCTGACTTGAGAATGACTCACCAGGGCTGACCTCACTAGGTGAGTCTAACAACCCTAGGCCCCCGAAACTGCGAGGACTTTAACCCTTGAACAATAGGAGGGTTACCCACATTGACTCGACATGACTTGTTTACATTATAGAAACTCCTGATCGGAACATCGAGACATGACATGACTCAATTACATTACAAACACTTCCCGGAATAAACATTGGGGTACAATACATAAGAAATACAAGTGAATACATTCCGAAGTTACAATTACATCAACAATCCCTCTTAACTAGGAAGGTATTCTCTTGACACAATTTATCAACACAAATATTCTTCTCTGTATCATCTAGATCATCATTAAGTCCTCATCATATTCAAGTCATATTCATCTTCAAGTCATCTTTATCTGGATTTGGATCATCAGTCGGTCTGGATCATCATCACTAGATCTGGATCATCACTTGATCTGGATCATCTCTGCTTCTAGAACATCTCTGCTGGATCATCATCATGGGTGCTATCTCTTGATTCTACTCGTCATAGGAATTTCTACAGCGCCAGCCCTTTTTCATGCTGGTTGTAGAACTAGCCTCCATGTAGGTATTTTCCAACACTTGTATCTGACCACAAGTCAGAATGGCCTGCCAACACTTATATATGATCATGTAGGAACCAATCCTATAATCAAATCAGAAAGGAACGCCCAACACTCACATCTGACCATGTGGGAACACATCCCACAATCCTTTCAGAAAGGCCCAGCACTCACATCTGACAACCAATGTCAGAAATGCTCAGGACTTACATTTGACCATGCGAGGAACCAATCCTCCATGCCGAAAGGGATCTGCACTTACATCTGATCATTGTAGGAACCAATCCTACAATCGCCTCAGAATGGCTCTACACTTACATCTGATCATTGTAGGAACCAATCCTACAATCGCCTAATAATGGATCTGCACTCACATCTGATAATGTAGGAACCAATCCTACAGTCACATCAGAATGGCCCTCAGTCCCATACTGAGCTTTCCTAGTAACTGACCAAGTGACTCCATTGCAAGAATGGCATTCAGCGCTTATATCTGATCATGTAGGAAACAATCCTATAGTCACATCAAAATGGCTCAGCACTCACATCTGACATGGAAGGAACCAATCCTCTCACCATGAAAGAATGGCTCATCCCTTACATCTGAGCATGGAAGGAACCAATCCTCTCACCATGTCAGAATGGCTCATAGACTCATCACTTCCCTTTGGAGGGAAACTCGATCTGGAGAACACCAAGCTTCTCCTTGAAGTACTCAAACTTCACTCTGGCTAATGGCTTTTTTAACACATCAGCTATATGTTTGTCCGTCGCAACATACTGGAGCTTCACTGCTCCCCTCTGCACCATATACTTGATATAGTGATACTTGATCTTGATATGCTTTGACTTGTCATGGAACATCGGCTTCTTCGACAACTTCACACAACTCTGGTTGTCACAATATATACAAGTAGCATCCAACTGGAGACCAAATAAATCAGATAATAGCTTCCTCAGCCATACTGCCTCACAACTAGTTGAACAAGCTGCAACATACTCTGCTTCAGCTATACACAGTGCCAAACAGGATTGCTTCCTACTAAACCAAGAGATCACACCTGATCCCATAATAAAGGAACACCCTGAAGTGCTCTTCCTATTGATGGCACTGCCTGCCCAATCTGAATCAACATAACCCTCAAGGTTAATCTTCTGATTCGCCTCATACTTGAGCCCATAATCAACTATACCCTTTAGGTACCTCAGAATATGGTTTGCAACAATCAAGTGAACATGTCTCAGATTTGTCAGGAACTGGCTCAAGGTGTTCACAGCAAAGAAAATATCTAGTCTCGTGTTCATCAGGTACAACAAGGACCCAATCATCTGATGATACATCATAGCATCGACCACTTCTGATGAAGCATCACTCAATAGCTTTAGGTTCGATGCCATAGGTGTGGTCATGGCCTTGCAATCCATCATCCCGAACCTCTTCAGGATCTCTACTGCATACTTCCCTTGTCCCAGGGAGATTCCATCCGCATTCTTCCACACCTCCATGCCTATAAAATAGTGCATCATACCTAAGTGCTTCATTTTGAACTCGGTAGCAAGCTTCCTCTTCGTATCAGCAATCAACCCATCCATACCTGTTACAAAAAGATCATCTACATACAGTAGGAGTATCATTGGGTTTCCATCTTCAACCTTGTAGTAAAGGTTGGAATCTGCTTTACTCTTGGTAAAGACCAAACTGGATAGAAAGCCATCAATTTTGCGGTACCATGTCCTGGTTACCTGTTTCAAACCGTACAGTGCTTTCTTCAATCTACACACATGAGACTCCCTGTCATGTGTCTCAAAACTGAGTGGTTGTTCCACACACACTTCCTCTTCTACTACACCATTCAAGAAAGCAGTCTTGACATCCATTTAGTGTATCTTCCATTTCATCACTGCAGCCAGAGCAAGTACTGATCTAATGGAAGTGTATCTGGCTATAGGTGCAAAGGTTTCTTCATAATTATTCCTTCTTTCTGTGAGAAGCCACGAGCCATGAATCTTGCTTTATATTTCTCTATGCTTCCTCTATAGCATGTTTGATCTTGTAGATCCATTTGGAAGTTACAACAGACTTTCCTTCTGGTCTTGGGACAACATCCCAAACATCATTCTTCATGATCGATTTATACTCTTTGATCATAGCATCATTCTATTCTTTCCTTTTTGCAGCTTCTTCATAGTTGGAAGGTTCTTTATTGATAAAGTCACATAATAAAGCTACATACCCAGAGCAGGACCTGGTCCTCTTTCTTTCTCTATGATTCTCTTCTGGAGCCCCATATCTTTCCTCACCTTGGATAGCTTCTCGTACCCAAGCAGGTTTCCTCTTGTGAGGATTCTTCTCCTGAGGTGGATCTATAGGTTCTTGAGGTTCTTCAAATTCTCTATCTTCTTCTTGAGTTTTTTCATTCATGGTTTTGTCATGACTTTTGGGTGCTTCTGATTCTTTAGGATCTTCAGCAAATCTCTTTCTGGATTTGTTGTAAGCTGAGTCTTCGTCAAATGTTATGTCCCTGCTGATGTCAATCTTCTTCAATCTTGGGAAGTATATTCTGTAAGCCTTCGAGCTTTCAGAGTATCACACAAATATACCCTTCTTTCCTGAAGGATCTAACTTTGTCCTCTTTTCTTTTGGAATGTGTATGTATACTGGATAGCCGAATATTCTAAGATGGCTGACTTCTAGTTTCTTGCCGGAAAAGACTTATTCAAGTGTCTTGTTCTTGAGTACTCTGTGTGGAGTACGGTTCTATACATACACCGCTGTTCTGGCAGCTTCTGCCCATAGATGCATGGGAAGATATCGATCATGAGGCATTGCTGTTGCAACTTCCATGATAGTTCTATTCTTGCTTTCTGCAACCCCATTCTATTGTGGATCATATGGAGTGGATAACTCCCTCTTAGTCCCTGAATCTTTACATAATTCTTTGAATTCATTTGATGTGAATTCTCTGCCATTATCTGATCGAAAGGTATTGATCTTCTTTTCCGTGTGGTTCTCGACCAAGGCTTTGAATTTCTTGAACTTGGTGAATACTTCATATTTGTTCTTCATAAATTATATCCATGTCTTCCTATAAAAATCATCAATAAAAGAAACATAGTATACATACCCGCTTAAAGAACTAGATGACATTGGACCGCAAACATCAGAGTGAATGATTTAAAAGATTCCTTTTGTTTTTCTTTCGCTACTTGGAAATGTCTTCTTTTTGTTCTTTCCTTTTGCACATCCTTTGCAGACTCCTTCATGTTTTTCTTGAATTTCTAGAAGACCTTCAACATCTTTGCTTGCAAGTGGTAGTGCTCTGTAGTGCACATGTGCAAGCCTTCTATGCCAAAGTTAATTTGGCTATACTGTGTCATGGACCAAATCTTGTTCTAGATGGCCCTTCAATTTGTATAATCCTCCTTCATGTTCTCCAATTACTATTGCATCGTCAATAGTCTTTCCTCTGTCCATCTACAAATGCAACCCTCATGCCTTTTGCATCCAGTACTGATATGGAGAGAAGATTCTTCTTTAGTCCTGGTACAAAAAAGACATCCTTCATTTTCATAGACTTTCCAGAGTCTAGCTTGTAGGAGGATTCACCACTACCTTTCATGGGATATTGGTAGTCATCCCCAAGTTTCACCTTATGGGGTGAATTATGTTCAGATAGTTTCTAAAAAGATTCCTTGAATCCTATCATGTGTTTGGAAGCCCCACTATCAATAAGCCAATATTTTCTTCCATGAGTGACAGTTCCTGTGAGAGTGGAGATCCAAACATATTCTTCATCACTTGAAGAGTCTTCACTTTCTTGTTTTACTCTCTTTCTGGGAGGATCATCATCCTCAGCAGTGTGAGCATGATGTCTTCTTTTGGAGTTCTTCTTCTTATTAGATCCACTCTTATTCATGGGACAATTTCTATCAAAGTGTCCTCTTTCATCACATGTATAACATCTGAGTTTGGATGAATTCCCTTTTACAAAATTATCTTTCTGATGAGAATGCTTAGCTTGGTGATGATGATTTTCCATTCTGACTTTTTGGAGTGTACTGTGAGAGCTTGATCTTCACTTCCCATCTTTTCTTCTTGAGCTTCTATTTGAGCTTATTCTTGTGAACATTCTTCCCACAGTCTACTGAAATTGATTAGCTTCTTCCTAGCACAGATTCCTTGGATGAAAGAATCTCATGACCTAGGGAGACCATTCAAGGTTGTCATCACAATTTTTTCATTCTCCACTTCTTCATCTACTGATTCAAGTTGTTCTTTAATTTGGGAGACCCTTGTAAAGTATGACTAGATGGTCTCCTCATTGTGGATCTTTACATTCTTCAACTAGTTCCTTAGAGTCATCTTCCATTTTATGTTCTTCCCTTCAAATAGTTTGGTTAGGGCATCAAACATAGCTTTAGGTGTCTTAAGGGAGGACACCTATGGTATTAGGTGATCTTTTATTGAATCAGCAATAATCTTCTTTGCCATAACCAGCTTCTTCTTATGTAAGGCCTTAGCCTCATCTTCCTTTGGAACTAGAACCTCCTCATTGATGTAGGAGACCAACTCATTTTCTTCTAGGACTAGGGAGATCCTATACTTCCAGGATTGGAAGTTATCATATCCCTCAAGATTTTCATCAAGCTTGGTATGATGAGACATCTTAACTGAGAACCTCAAATGGAAATACAAAAGATTTAGATCTTACCAGGTCAAGATGTCGTATCTGGATTTGGAGCTGAATTCTGCAATGCTGGTTTAGGATCAGATTAGGGTTTGAATTTCTCAGATTTCTATCCAACCAAATGCTTTGATCTTGATCTCTAAAATTTGATTTTGAGGAAGAGATCAGTCCAGGCCTGGGCCACTCAAAAATTCCACTTCTGTGGAAAGCACTAATTTCTGGCAGTAGTGTCGGGTCCAAAACTGAAAAAGCTCAGAATTAGATTCTGTTTCGACAGAAAGATGCGCCCTAGGGAGGAGAGTCATCCCAACCTTCTTTTGCTGAAAATTTGTGGAGAGAGATCCAAAAAGTAGGAATCCCTAGTTCTCGCAGCTGCACAGTGTCTTCTTCTTAGGTTAGCTCTGATACCATGTTAGATTTTAACATTTAAGCTAGCATTATATTAGGATCTTTAACTCAGAGAATAACAAGTACAGCAATCAAACACAAGAGACAATGAACACAATGTTTTTCCTTGGGGAAACCATAAATGGAGAAAACCCCACAACTTCCTCAGAGATAGAATCAACACCAAAAGTAAAACCCCAAAATAGTAAGATGATCTCTCGACACCAGTAGCCTCTTTCCTTCTAGCCCCAACAACTTCTTCTCCCTCAGCTATGCGCTACAACTGAGTGTGAGTGAGTGTGTGATAAATAGAGAGAATCACTCTCTATTTATACTAATTCCTGACTTGACAATGGCTCACTAGGGCCGACTTCACTAGGTGCGTCTAACAACCCTAGGGCCCTGGAACTATGAGGAATTTAACCCTTGAACAATAGGAGGGTTACCCACATTGACTTGACATGACTTGTTTACATTATAGAAACTCCCGATCGGAACATCGGGGCATGACATGTCTCAATTACATTACAAACACTTCCCAGAATAAACATCGGGGTACAACACATAAGAAATACAAGCGAATACATTCTGAAGTTACATTTACATCAACATTCATTGATGGATTGAAGTTGTAGGAAGTGATTGCAATTCTTCATTCTTAGATAGGTAGTTTAGATCAGTTTAATTATGGGAAGAGTTTGACTAAATAGATAATTAGGACAGTTTATTCAGTCATCAACTACTTAGTGTTTAAGCACAAACAATGTGAATTATCTTTGAAATAAAAAGACTTCCCTGGGTTGACAATTTATATTGAGAATTTTGCATGATGGTTTTAATTAACTGGCATATAGAGTGACCAACACAAAGCTGTTGGATGTTTGTATCCATGGTAACCCCCTGATTTGCAATGGAGTCTGCAAGTTTATTGGATTTCCTTCTGGCATGTTAGAATATAATCGTTGGATTGGTTAGAAGTATTTATCCTAAGGTTCTGAGTCTTCTTTCCAATCTCCAATTTTTGGCCACTCTTCTTACTGTTGAGCCAGCTTGGATTTTATTTTCCACATGGATGATTAGGAGAGAATCTCATTCTAAGCTGAGAGGGGTCTAGTTCTAGTTGAGAGCCCATGTGAGGCCGACCAATAATTATTTCATTTTTGTAGCATTGTTGGTGGAGAAACCAAGTGATCCCCAAAAGAAACATTAAATTTTACCATTGTTATCCTTGATTGCACCTCTGAATCCCGTTGGTTCAGGGTTTCGCATTGAAGCTCCATCAAATTTTAGTTTAAAGGTTCCTAGGGGAGGAGAGGACTAGTGGCTCGGGGATTCTTTGTTAATATTTTTTGTGATGATATGTCCATTGTATTCTGGAATGATGGTGATAACCCAAGCTTGTAGTATTTATGTTTCCTTGTCGTTGGAGGCTAGATCCTTATCTTCCCAGACTGACAATCTCAGATTTTCAACAATGTGCATCTTCAGAGTAAACCATACCTCCTCTTCCTTCTTGGTCTTGTTGTCAAAGGTTTTATTGTTTCTCTCGATCCATATTTACCATACAACAAAACCTGGGAAGAGTTCCCATATTTTGTTAAGGAGCATGGTTCTAAAATGTTGCTGTGGCCAGTTAGCTATTGAGATATCTAGGCACCCTTTTATTTTGGCGACTTTCCTAAAGATGGTTTCTCCTTCTTTCCAAATTTTGTCTACAAAATTGCATTCGCTGAGGATATGGTTGATGGATTCTCCTTATTTTTTGCACATATAGCACCATGTTGGCCCTATGTATCCTCTTTTTTGTCTATTTTCCTAGGTTAAGATGCGTCTGCGGAGAAGGAACCAGAGAAAGGTAGATAATTTAGGAAAGAGGTAACCTTTTCATAGTTTTTTCCATTTTTCATTATGGGGTTAATTGGCGGGGTTGGAGAGAAGTAGAGATGATTCTTTAATGTTACAAGTTCCCGTTTGGGAAAATCCCCATATTATTTTGTCACACTCATCATAGACTCTTATTTGTCGGGCTTGAAGAGCTTTCCAGAGTGCTTGGGTATCATTGGGACTTATCACTTGCCACTAGTTGAGATTTTTCCATTTTCTGGAGTGATCTTCAGTATTTTCCTCAAGCCACATATACTTGACTGTTATTTTGTGCATGGATAGAAGTTGTTCTCTTAGAAATGGAAAATTGTAGTCTTCCATCAATGGCCTTTGCTGATTCCAAGAGTCTTGAAGGAAATCGATAGTTTTTCCATTACGGATCTCCCAAAAGCTAAATTTTCATATTATGATGCAGTTAGCTTGCATAAAGTTCGATATGTGTGAGCCTTTGACATAATGACCTTACTTATTATGTGCTTTAATCTCCTTTACTTCTAATGCATATCACATAATATACATTTCTACTTAATCAATTAAAATGACATTATTATAAACCAAATGTTTCTTAAAATCTATTTATAAGGTAGCTTTGAAATGCAAATTACTATGTTGATACAGGTTTCTTTACCAATTCAATCACACAACTTGTGCATTATTTTCAACCTAATAATAAACAATATCTTATTTTATTACAAATGTATACTCTTATATTAACATTTAGTTTTATATTTTTAATTTGTATACAATTTTTAAAAATTATAGATATTAGGATTCAGAAAATCAATATTATAAATCATATTTTATTTTATTTTTAAAACCTATTTTGTTGTTGTAATATTATTACCCTTACCATTATTACCCCAAGATATGTTTGTTTGGAGTTGAAATAAATCTTTAGGGGAGGTGACTACTAAGAAAGTATGGCATTGTTATTATGTTGCATTAGTTACCTTGGACAATTTGGTGAGAAGATGATGGAATGGTTCTGGTTAATGTGTTCTTTGTAAAAAAGAAGATAAAACTATTTAACGTTTTATTATTATTATTGATAATTTAGCATCTTAGTATGACAGGACCTTTGTGAATTCTTAGATATTAAGCAGAGATGGGGCACTATGTCTTGAAGATAACTTTAGCAGGTGGAGAAAGATGGATTCAAATCATAAAAACCTTCCTATTTTGGTGTGTTGGGATTTATGGAAAATTAGAAATTGGGCTTTGTTTGAAGACTTTGATCTAAGTATGAGTGCTTTGAGAATGTATAGGATTATTCTTCTATGGAATTACCTAAGAAGACTAGACAATGTTCAACTCTCTCTTTGGTTTTCTATTTTGCTATAGGTTTCTTTGATGGAGCTGCTTAAGCTGGCTCATGTGGACGTGGAATGATCCTAAGAATAAATTGAGAACATTTTTTCAAGTTAAGGATGGGATGTGGTGTTGGGTCGAATTCTAAAGAAGAATTGATGGCTTTGTGGTGTTTTCCCCGATTTGTAATGATGAATGGTATTTCTACTATATAGGTGTCTGGAGACCCGCCAATTATTGTTCAATGGGATAATGGAAAATACAACCTTCGTATTTTATATATAGACTCTTTGTGTCAAAGAATCAAGCAACTGCTTGCAACTTTCACTAGCATTTCATTTTCTCATTTCTACATAACGCATAACTTTGAGGTTGATCTTCTCTCCAAGACTCTTATGGATTCTCAAAAAGGCATTTTTTATTTTTTATATTTTGAAGAATATGTTGAGGATGCATCATCTTTTAAGGAATATGTTTCTCTTCTCTTATAATTAGTTTTATGTTGTGTCTATGATGTTTTAGAGAGCTAGTGAAAGTTATAGTTTTTTGTGTTTAGTATCTAGCTTTTGTGGAGGACTCTTATAATTTTTTTTAGATTGGACAATAATAGTAAGTTGAAGTGGATAGTTTGTATATCTAACATGACTTTGAACTTTTTATTTCCGTAGGTTGGTGGTCATAAAGGTACCGGCAACGTCGTATGTGACCGCTCGTGCGAGCCAGATCGTCCGATCGGTGCAAATGGTTGGTTAAGTAGGGATCGGACGACCGGCAAAGTCGGATGTGACCGCTCGCGCGAGCCAGATTGTCCGATCGGTGCAAATGGTCGATTAAGTAGTGAAATCCTTACCCTATGGCGTAACCTACTTAACCTACCATTTGCACCGATCGGACGACCGACAACGTCGGATGTGACCGCTCGCGTGAGCTAGATCGTCCAATCGGTGCAAATGGTCGGTTAAGTAGTGAAATCCTTACCCTATGGCGTAACCTACTTAACCGACCATTTGCACTGATCGAACGACCGGCGACGTTGGATGTGACCGCTCGCGCGAGCCAGATTGTCCGATCGGTGCAAATGGTCGGTTAAGTAGTGAAATCCTTACCCTATGGCGTAACCTACTTAACCGACCATTTGCACCGATCGGACGACTGGCAACGTCGGATGTGACCGCTCGCGCGAGCCAGATCGTCCAATCGGTGCAAATGGTCGGTTAAGTAGTGAAATCCTTACCCTATGGCTTAACCTACTTAACCGACCATTTGCACCGATCGGACGACCGGCAACGTCGGATGTGACCGCTTGCGCGAGCCAGATCGTCCGATCGGTGCAAATGGTCGGTTAAGTAGTGAAATCCTTACCCTATGGCGTAACCTATTTAACCGACCATTTGCACCGATCGGACGACCGACAACGTCGGGTGTGATCGCTCGCGCGAGCCAGATCGTCCGATCGGTGCAAATGGTCGGTTAAATAGTGAAATCCTTACCCTATTACATCCTTTTAGGAACATGTACATGCCAAATTTTAAGTTAAGTGGGCAACGAGATTTTTTAAAATATTTTAATATGTACATAAAGTTTGTGTGGAACAAAGAATGACTTCCCAAGGAATCCCTTGCAATATGTTTCAGCTATTTTAAGCTTCAATTATAGAGAGGGCCCATTGCCAACAAATTTGAGATGTGTTGCTTAGGAAAATCTTCGAGGTTCAACTTTAATAGAGTTCAATAGAATTTCATCGATTTGACTTGAGTTGATGTAGATCACAATTTAATTAATTGAAAATAATTACTTATTGTTATGATTCCTCCACTACCTCGGAATAATTAAAACTAAATAAAAATAAAAATAAAACACGGAAACAAGAGAAAGTTAAGAGTCTCTTTCTCGTAATAAGATAGTTAAAAGGGGCATCATCTCTAGTCGGAATTTGTAGTTCATTATGGGATAAGTTCATGATATATGCTTGAACAAGAATGGAACCTTGGAAAAAAAATATCAAAGTTCTTCTCTCGAATGAATAGAAACTTTAAAATAACCTTTTAAAATCAAAATCCATATTATTGAGGCAATGATTATGTCTTTTCAAGGTTGATTGTATATATATACTCTCGAAAATTTAAAATACCTATAAAAACAAAATCAATAATCCATATATTGAAACAATGATTTATGTGTTTACGGTTATATATATATACTCCAAACCAATAAAGTATACACTCCAGTTATGTGTTTACGGTTATGTGTTTACGGTTATATATATATACTCCAAACCAATATGGATTTAGACACACTCCACTCTTAATGGACTTGTTAAATGGACTATACACTCCAGTCTTAATTAGACTTGTTATGTTTAATGGACTAGCCCTATTTAAAGTTTATGGATAAATGGGCTTTCAAAGTTATGGATTTAGAGACACTCCACTCTTAATAGACTTGTTAAATGGACTAACCTTTCTTAAAGTTTATGGATAAATGGGCTTTCAAAGTTATGGATTTAGACAGACTCCACTCTTAAAGGACTTATTATTTCTAATGGACCAACCTTTCTTAAAGTTTATAGATAAATGGGCTTACATTAGATGAATAGTAGATCCACATGTAAGTTTGAATCCTTATTCACTTTTGTGGTCAAGGCTATTTTACCTTTTAATTTGAAAAATAAGGAGGATAAGGAGATAATCTTCAAGTGAAACCCTTATTTCTTAGGTATGAGAGGGATATTTCTCTTCAAATGGTTTCTAAACTTTGACCCCAAGGATGACATCTCTGCATGGTTTCTATTTGGGTGCACCTCCTACTAGTTTTCTAGTATGGCAAATCATTGATTGATATTAGAAACAAGTTGGGACATTATGTTGATTGATCCTTCTTCAAAAATGGTCTCCACGTAAGTATAAGGACCCACATTAAGTTAGATCTCTCAAAAGTAAACTCGAAGCTAGTAAGAATCAACATGGATGATTGATCACATATCCAAGTATTAGACCATGAGTAGTACATTTTCAAATGAGATTGTTAATGTTATTTGTAGCATCTAAAGATATTCTTAAGATGTCCCCAATGAAATGGGTAAAATGAATGAAGAGCGCAATTACCCCAATGAAAACAATAAAATAACCCTAGAAGATAAAAATATATTTCGCCTTAAAAGATAAATAAATAAAAGTCAAGCCGACCTAATTGTGGAAACTTCTAGTGAAAAGAAGAATATAAATAAAATACTCGCATACTTCATTATTACACAAGATCATCTCTCTCTCTCTCAAGTGGTGCACACTTATTTAGGAGGACAAGTGAAGATTATTCTTGTGACGTAGAAGACAAATTTTGGAGTTTCGCTTTGGCATCATTTTATCTCTAATGTAATTGTTCTTTGTATTGAATCTATGAGTAAGAAAGGTTTGTTGGGTTTATCTCGAGAGTGGGTTTTACCAAGGTAAACTATTGTGTCTCTATTTTGTTTCTTTGTATGGTTATTATTTTGAGGACCTTTCAAGTTGATGATTTAGTGTATTTGAGGCTGTAGCCATACAAACAAACATCCCTCAAAAGAAATGGAGCAGAAAAGCTAAAGCTAAGATAATATGGGCCCTACAAGGTAATTCGGAAAATTGGCCCAAGTAGCATATGAGTTGGAACTTCCGGAAGGGAGTAAAATTCATAATGTATTTCATGTTTCTCGTCTCAAGAAAGCTATTGGTCAGAAAATTTTCATCTTAGATACACTCCCTCCTTTGGATGATGAAGGACAACTCACACTTATTCCAAAAAAAGTTTTGAAGACAAGGGAGAGAAGATTGAGGAGTAGAACAATCAAAGAATACTTGGGGCAATGGAAGGATCTACCAAGTGAAGATTCCACATGGGAAGAGGAGAATATTTTGTAGCATCCAAATCTGAAATTGCTTGAGGACAAGCAATATTGGGTGGGGAGAACTGTAATGTCCCCATTCAAATAATTTCATAGCGGGAAAATTCCATCAATCCTACTAGTTCCCTAGGTTGGGTGGAAACATTGGGAAGTTAATAAGGGAGATAATAAATGGTGATTAGACATTAGAAGGAATAAATATTTATTTAATGGATTTAATTAAATGAATTCAAGTGAAAAATGAAATGGCTATGGAGAATGGAGACACATGGAGATTGTGGGTCCCACCCAAGCTAGAATTCATATGTTAAATGGCATCCTCCTCTTGTAATTTCAAATCTATGGGAAGCCTAATGTTTTGGGATGGATTATGAGCTTAATATAATTTTCCATGTACTTCATAGGTTGAATTTGGGATGAATTGTAACTTACTTGGGAGAGGAAGAGCCAAATGGGAGTTTCATGGACACTTGGCTAGATTCCCCTTACATTTATGACATCTATGACACCAATGATGGAGATTCTATGATAGTTATGACACAAGTCAGATCTGAAGGTTGACATACCAACATAATGACATATCAGGCCTGAATAGAGCATCTTGGAGGTTGAATTTGGGAGTTGGAGAAGGCCAAGAAGCTCCTACTCAAATTTGGGAGAAGAGGGAAGGTGAAGAGAGAGGCCACATGGCATAGCATGAGAAGCCACAACATTTTGACTTGGATTTGTTTTATGGATGGATTTGGAACCTTAGAAGACTAATAATGTTTATAAAATATAGGGATCATCCATGAGAAGAACATTTTTATCATTTGTGAAATTTGCTATTGTGAAGAGACAGAGCTAGTGGATGACTAGTTCATGCCTTAGCCAATTTCAGGAGTGAGAGATTCCCATGCTAGTTGGTGTTTGGAGAGGCCACTAAGGTATTTAAATGAGCTTAAATGGAGTCATAATTTATAGGTGCAAGCTACATAATGTCATGGACACATAAATTTCAGCTTGTTCTTCCTTTCATGTCAAGTTTTCTCACCATATTTCAGCTCTATGGAGTGAGGCGCACTTGGAGAGCTATTCATCTCTTTGAGGGAGATTATCTTGCTCCAGTATTTTGTATTCTGATGTGAATTATATGTTATTAAATTTCATAAATCTATCAGGTATAAATTCCAAGAAATATCGTGTATTATTGCTCAATAATGAAGAAACAGTGCCATTTCCCCACTACCTTGTTGTAAACTATTGTAATCTTGATGGATTCGAATGGATGTATGAAATATTGATGATTTATGAATGAATGGAATATAATTAAAATATATTATGGGTTTCATGGTCGATAACTGAGAATTTGTGGCCATTGGGTCGAATTTCATAGCATTTGGGGCAAACTACATCTCATTTCCCCAAGGGTCCAAAACTAGTTTTTTTATATCTGATTGAAATACATGATGATAAAAACCATGAGAGGTCGATTGGTTATGCATATGAGTCTCTAATAGTGTATTGTAAATATTCCCTACCTCAATTTAATAATTCTAGTGGGTTTCTGCACATTTGGGAAGCCATCTCTACCACTTACCCCGGGGGGGATTTGAACCCAAAAATTCCTAGTAACATCATATATCTTGTTCAAAATTTGGTACAGACTTGAAGAACTGATTGGAGGGCCATAATACATCCCTGCACATAATATTTAAGTTATTAAATCATTCATACACCTTCTCTGAATATTTGGGAGCAATTGGGTTGATTTGAATACCAAGACACTAAAACTAGTCAAGAGCCAAAAAAAGTGAAAAAATTGGAAAATTGAGCATTTTAATAAAATTACAAAAAAGGGATATTAAAATTGGTATTAGAGCATGGTATTGGAACTTTATGGTAGTAACAAGGAGTCAAAGCAATAAACCACCACCCTTAGATCCTGAAGTTGAAGGTGTTTTTGTTGGAGGAGAAGAAGTAGTAGAAGAAGAGGTACATTTTGCTGAAACTATGACTAGCGAGGGGGAAGGGACCCACTGATCATGAAAAGATTGAATATGTTAAACTCATACAACCTCTCTTTGATTACATAACCAAGAACATGAACCAGCAGCTTATGAAAGGATTCGAATTGTTGGTTAGCCAATTTGGAAGCAAATTGAGAGTAATGGGAAATAGTAGTAGTTCACACTTAGAAAGAAAGAAGACAATGGGTGACAAATTTTTCTCAATAACATGACCCCATAATATACCCCATGAATTTCAGATCACACCACGTCCTACTACACCTAAACTTCGTATTCCCAAAGAAGAGACTAACATTCAATTTAAAATTGATACAATAACAAAATAATGGGCTAAATTGGATGAAGAGTGTAGGAGTATAACGTTTGAGCGATACTTCACCATGGAAAACAAACTCAAAAAGAAGGAGGAAAATAAGTCTTTGCATCAAAACAAATAATTGAATTGTGCCATAGGTAAAGTGACACTTCCTACTTTTGATGGTTCATCTAAAAGTTCAGCTAACACTTGAGTGCAAAAATTTGATGTGTATTTTCAGTTGAATCCAACGGTGGAAGAAGATGCTTTAAAAATGGCTATTTTTTACTTGGATGGAGATGCCAATGAATGGTGGTTCCATGGCCTGAAAGCCTTGCATCATTATTAGTTTAAACAATATGGGGAATTTATTGATAGGGTATTAGAAAGGTTTTATCAAAAATATCCAAAATTGTCTTTCAAAGAACTAGCACAATTGAAGCAGGTAGGGACTCCTATTGAATATATGTTGGAATTCCAAATCTTATCGGTTAAGGTGACTGATGTATCTATGGGAAGGTTAGTATTGTTTTTCACTAAAGGTTTGGTAGAGCCCTTAAAAGTTTTGGTCAAATACCACAATCCTACTAACTTAAATGATGCAATGATATTGACTAGAGATCTTCAAAATATGCTTCCTAGAACAAGATTTCTTCCCAAGCCTAACTTCAAATTTGAAAGAAAGCCTTGGAAAAAGGATGCACCTGATAAGAAGTTTTGGAAAAATGATACATTGGAAAAGAATAATAAATAAGGGAAAAAAAGGGATGAACTTCGAAGGAAAAAATTGTGCTTCACATGCTTCCAACCATGGGCACCGGGGCATAAATGTGCTAAAGGAAAGGCTTAATACATAGAAGCATTTTTTGATAATGATGAGTATGAAGGGGGTATGGATGAAGAGGGACACAATTCAAATAAAGAGGAGGCATATGATACAGCAGCTGAAGAAGAAAGACAAGAAGAAAATCATCCTTAACAGGACAAAGCAAGAATGGCAGTACTTTTGGCAATTCTTGGCTATCATACTATTCGATGCAAGGGTGTGGTATTGGGACAAAGAGATTCAGTTTTGGTAGATGTAGGAGATACACATAATTTCATTGATGCAAATATGGTGGATAAAATAAAGATACCAAGTGAACCATTTGATGGCTTCACAATTGTCATTCCAGCTCACAACACCATGCAATGCAAACCATGGGTTCCAAAGCTACAAGTCACCATAGGTAACTATACTTTTGTTGATAGTTTTTATGTGGTTGATGTTTATGATACTAATGTAGTATTGGGAGTGCAATGGATGTATTCTATAGGAGAGAATTCAGTAAATTATCAAATTCTTGAAATGAAATTTCAAGATTCAACAGGGGTACTAAGGGTTGTGAGAGGGCAGCACACTTACCCAAAATAGGTAGTAAATTGCAATAGTATGAGATCTATATTGAGACATGGTGATATAGAATGGGATGCTAAATGTTATATCACCTCTCCCAATCCAAAAATCAGATTTTTTAAACACCCAAAGGAGATAGAGACACTTTTGCACAAATATGAACAAGTTTTCAGAGATCTTCCACATGGTAGACCACCTGATAGGGGGGTTGAGAATAATATTGTTTTGGAGGAGGGTACTTCACCCATTCAGATACCACCTTATATAAATCCCAATAATTTCAGATATTATATTGAGAAGACCATTTAAGAACTCTTATAGTTGGGACTCATTAGACCAAGCTCTAGGCCTTATGCTTCTTTAGTAGTGTTGGTAAAGAAAAAAGATGGAACCTTGAGGATGTGCATAGACTTTAGAGCTTTGAACAAGAAGACAATCAAGAATAGATATCCTATCCCTAGGATTGATGAGCTCATGGATGATCTATTTGGAGTTCAATTCTTTTCCAAAATTGACCTTAGATCCAGTTATCACCAAATTTGGATGAAGGAGGAAGATGTGCAAAAGACCATTTTTCGATGTCATTATGGTCACTTTGAGTTTCTTATTATGCCATTTGGGTTAACTAATGCTCTAGTTAAATTTCAACCATG
Source organism: Pseudotsuga menziesii (assembly GCA_001517045.1). Taxonomy (NCBI): domain Eukaryota; kingdom Viridiplantae; phylum Streptophyta; class Pinopsida; order Pinales; family Pinaceae; genus Pseudotsuga; species Pseudotsuga menziesii. The sequence goes on from LPNX010032673.1 coordinate 80,836, forward strand.
TATGAATAGAATATTTTGCAATCATCTTAGACGGTTTATTTTATTCTTCTTTGATGATATTCTCATTTATAGTAAAACTTGGGAAGAGCACTTGCAACACCTAGATATTGTGTTGAAAACTTTGCAAGAACAGTCTTTGTATGCTAAGATGTTTAAATGTGAATTTGGGATGAAAGAACTATTATATATTAGGAAAATTATTGGGAAAGATGGAGTGAAAGTGCACATGGAAAAGATCAAGGCTATCTTAGAATGGCAATCACCAAAAAACATCATAGAATTAAGAGGCTTCATTGGAATATGTACATACTACAGGAAGTTTGTGAAAGGATTCTCCAAGTTGACTTCTCCACTCACTGATTTGACTAAGAAGGATGCTTTCAAGTGGAATGAAGAGGCTGAAAAGGCCTTCCAAAAAATGAAATAGGTAATGAGTAGTTGTCCCATACTTGCATTACCTAATTTTTCTAAGCCTTTTGTTGTTGAATGTGATGCCTCAGGTGAAGGAGTAGGGGCTGTCCTAAAGCAAGGCCAACACCCTATAGCCTTTGAGAGCAGAAATTTGTAGCCTCATGAAAAGATTTACTCCATATATGACAAAGAGATGTTGACCATCATGCATGCCTTGGCCAAATTTCGACAATACTTGGTAGGAAACAAGTTTGTGGTGAAAACTGACCACAATAGTATAAGACACTTCCTTACCCAAAAGGATATAAATGAAAGGAAACAAAAGTGGGTAAGAAAGATCCAAGCTTATGATTTTGATATTGAATATGTGAAAGGAAAGAATAACATTGTAGCAGATTCATTATCTTGAAGACCTTCTTTTTCTCTTATGGACATTGCTAAAAATTGGAAAGACATGCTACTAGTTGAATATGCCAAAGATAAGTTTGGTTGTGATGTATTAGATGGACTCATGGGAGATTATAAATACAGAATTTTGAATGGGCTGATATATTATAAGGGAAGAATTTATTTGGTTCGATATTCAAAGCTTAAGTATAAAGTTTTGCAGGAAGCACATGATTCCCCACTAGCAGGTCATCCATGGATCTTCAAAACCTATAGGCAACTAAGGCAAAGGTTCTATTGGAAAGGGCTGAAGGAAGATGTTCAGAAGTATGTGAATTAATGTAAGTTATGTTACAAAAAGAAATCAGAAATCACACACCCTGCTTGTTTTTTACAATCATTGCCCATTTTGGAGCAAAAATGGGACAGTATATCAATGGATTTCATCATCGGTTTGCCCAAATATTTGGGAAAGAATTGCATATATGTGGTAGTGGATAGATTGACTAAGTTTTATCATTTATTTTCTGTTACATATTCTTTTAGTGCTGCACAAGTGGCTGACATTTTTTTCAAAGAAATCTTCAGATTGCATGGGCTCCCCAAGAGCATTGTGAGTGATAGAGATGGTAGATTCATGAGTGCTTTTTGGAAAGAACTTTTCATATTGGTGGGCACTCAATTGACTCCAAGTACAAGATACCATCCAAAAACTGATGGAAAAACAGAGAAGGTGAATAAATGGTTGGAAGGGTACCTCCAAAAATATGTGGGAGAACAACGAAAAGCTTGGACCAAATGGCTACACTTGGGTGAGTTTTGCCACAACACCACCTTTCACATGTCAATAGGGATGTCTCCTTTCATAGAATTATATGGTTATGATGCACTTATATTTTCTAATAGTAGAGTTCCAAAAGCTAAATATTGGGTGGAAGAAAGCCAAGAAATTTTAAATCTTTTAACAGACAATTTGCAGGTTGCCCAAAATCAGTGAAAACAGTATGTCGATAAACATAGAGAGGAAAGGACCTTTTTGGTTGATGATTTAGTGTATTTGAGGTTGCATCCATACAAACAAACATCCCTCAAAAGAAATGGAAAATAAAATCTAAATCCAATGTGGAAATTGAACCCAGGTGTTAGAACAATTACACTCACAAAAATTGCCAATTACACATGCAAATTACACACAAAGGAGACTGAATATGGAGCAGAAAACTAATATGTATTGAATAAGTGTACAATAGCCAACCCTGTGAAGTCATAGGCTGCCACAATAACTAATTACATGAGAGATTCGAATGCATAAGGATGCCATTCGAATTTGGTCAAAAGTAGGCTTACTAAATCTAAGCAAATCCCCCATAGGTGCATAAAGCAGTTTCCAAATTTGTCTAGGAGCTCACGAATTGGAAAAATAAATTAGGCAAGCTAATATATGATGGAAGGAAAACTCATACATGCTTTTCTTAGGAGAAAAGGGTGGAGGATGATGAGGACAAAAAACAAGTTAACTTCACCTAGTCAAACTTTCCCAATTGCCTTAAAACTTAGAAAAAGCAGGCAATACAGCAGAAAAAACAAACATGCACTAGGAAGGCCAGGAATAAAGCAGATTTGATTCCAAGTGGTTTCCCAAGTGCTCCATGACTCAAATTTAGCAAGTTTGACCACTTTGGATGTGTGGAGGACAACTTGCATAAGGTGGAATATGGAAACTAGGCAAATAAGACAAAAATTGAATTAATTAATGTCTAAGGTAGCTAACTATGGGTTGATTATTCTAAAACCCCCCCTTAAGCCTGAATTATGAGTAAAATATCAGAAAACTATAGGGCCTAGCAACAAGGCTTAGTCACCCTTTACATACTGCATGTCCATTTAACCAAGGAAAGAGGCAAAAACCCAGTGGGAAAAATCCTCCCTTAAACATGGACAGTAAAACAAAATTTGAAAATATTGTCATCACTCATGCTTCATAGCATGATCAACAATCCCCAGCAGTGATTTGAGATTTCTTAATGTCTTCTCACAAAAAACTTTGGTGAAGATATCTGTTACTTGTTCTGAAGATGAACAGAAGAGTAGGTGAATGGTGCTATCATGCACAAGCTGTCTAATGTAGTGCATATGGATCTCAATGTGTTTGGTTCTCTGTCTCTGAACTGGATCATTGTAGATTTGAATGGTACTCTGATTATCACAATAGATAGTAGTTGAGTATTCTGATTCGAAGCCACACTCACCAAGTAACCCCTGCAACCATAAACATTGAGTTGTTGGATTTACAACTCCTCTGTACTTTGCTTCTGTAGATGAGAGTGCACTTGGCTCTCTGTTTCTTGCTTGACCAGCTGATTGGTCCTTCAGCAAGCATGAACACATATCCTAATGTTTGCTTTCGATCTGTGTTGTCACCTGCCCAATCACTGTCAGTAAACCCAATCAAATCAAGATCAGATTTAGCTTTGTAGAAGATCCCATGAGCCCTTGTTCCTTGAAAAAAGTTAAGGATCCTTTTGGCTGCTCTCCAATGGATCTCATGAGGCTGATCCATGTATCTTGAAGCCACACTTACTGCATAATAAATATCAGGTTGAGTATGTGTAAGATACAACAAAAATCCAATCAATTGCCTATACAGTGTATTGTTTACCATAGGTGAAGAATCAACTTCTTCAAGCTTAACTCCTAAAAGGAAGGGAGTCTTGCTTGGCTTGCAATATTTCATGTTGAATTTGTTCAGCAAATCCAAGGCATACTTGGACTGATGTACTTTGATTCCTTGTTTGGTTTGAGCAATCTTGAGCCCCAAGAATTGGCTCAATAAGCCCAAATCAGTCATTGAGAATGCATGTTTCATTGCATCCTTTAAGGAGGCAATTTCATCCTTTGAGCTTCTTGTAATGAGAAGGTCATCAACATACAAAAAAATAATCATTAATGAACCATGAATCAGCTTCAAATATACATTTGGATCTGAATTGCATCGAACAAAATTCATTGATAGCAGAAAGCTATCAATCTTGGCATACCAAGCCCTAGGGGCTTGCTTAAGCCCATACAATGAATTCTTTAGCCTGCACACAAGAGATGGATTAGTAGAAAATCCTTGAGGATTCCACATTTAAATGTCTTCAGTAAGATATCCATTTAGGAAAGCACACTTCACATCCATGTGGTGTACCTCCCACTGCTTCAAAGCTGCAATGGCTAAGGCTAGCCTGATGGAGTCCATCTTTGCCACTGGTGCAAAGCTCTCATTGTAGTCTATGCCATGTACCTGTGAGTAGCCCTTGGCTACCAATCTGGACTTGTATTTCAAAGGTGAACCATCGGCAGCAAATTTGGTTTTGTAAACCCACTTACACTGAACTAGCTTCCTCCCCGGGGGAAGATCAACCAGCTCCCAAGTGTTGTTCTTCTGGAATGAGCTGAACTCTTCTTTCATGGCTGTTTTCCATATTGGATCATGTGATGCATATTAATATGTCTGTGGGTTTGATTCAAATATCATATAGCATTTCTCTTCAAACAAAGGGTCTTTCACATACAGACCACTCTCAAACTGAGATCCGGTCCTCCTAGGATCATTAGGATTTCCAGCAACTTCTCCAGCTGCATGAATGGTCTTTGCTGCCCATTTTGGTCTTGTAGGAATGTTAATATCTACAATTAAATCATCATTATCATACATATCAGAATCAGAAATTTCAACTATCTCTTGACTTACATTTAATGGTTCTGGTGGTGAAGAGGATTTTCCAACTTTCACTGCTACTAAAGGCTCTTCTTGGAACTGAACACTCCTTTCAATGAAGGATTTGTTTGTGATAAAATTGATCAACTTGTACCCTTTTGAATCTTCATAGTACCCAACAAATATAAACTCTTGGCTTTGGGGCTGCAAAGCCTTCCTCTTTTCTTCTGGAATTCTAGCCCAAGCCCTTGAGCCAAAAATCCTGAAATGGGTCACACCTGGCTTGTGCACACTCCATGCTTTGAAAGGAGTCATACCATTAAGCTATTTATGAGGAACCATATTATGGATATAGGATGCATAGTTTATAGCTTTGGACCAAAAATTTGGTGGCAAAGTCTTAGCCTCCATCATGCATGTTGCCATCTCTTTCAATGATTTGTTCTTCCTCTCAGCAACACCATTTTGCTGTTGTGTGTAATGGATAGAGTGCTGCATCTGAATACCTGCATTTGCACAATATTGAATGAACTCAGACTTGAAATAATCACCACCATTTTCACATCTGAGGACCTTGAGTTTCCTCCCATACTAGTTTTCAACCAAAGCCTTAAAGACTTTGAAGAGGCCAAAAACTTCAGACTTGTGTTTCAGGTAGTAAACCCAACAATACCTGGAAAATTCATCTATGAATGTCAATGCATATTTGGCCTAACTCATTGAAATATGAGGAAATGGGACAACAACATCATTGTGGATCAACTCAAGAGGTGTAGAGGTTCTCTCATGACTAGCTTTCTCAAATTTAAGCTCTGGGTGTTTTCCTAAGATGCAACCTTGACAGACTCCTTTGGAAAAATTAATCTTTGGTAACCCTATGATCATTTATTTTTCACTAAGATCAGAAAGATACTTGTAATTGAGGTGGCCAAATCTTTCATGCCAAAGCTTGCTTGCCTCATTAGCATGAATCAGAAGAGCAGAGGGGTTTGAGTAGGGTAGGAAGTGTGAGAACATGTATACCTTCGAAGTGTGATTTGCAACTCCTTTTGCAATGAATTTACCACTTGAGATCTCTGTGATCTCAACTTCATCAGGGGATAATATGACCTTCTTTGGAGACCTTGTGTGGGTCATCTGATACACTGATAAGAGGTTAGAGGCAAGACCTAGAACATAGAATAGATTGTTGAACTTATCATGGTCAAGATCAATCCTCCCTTTGCCCAAAATTTCAGTGAGAGAGTCATCTCCCAGTACAATTGGTGGACCTTTCGACATGTCAAGTGAGGTGAATGCCTCCTTGGTCGAAACCATATGTCTTGAAGCTTCATAATCAATGATGAAACTAGGTGAGCTTGATGTGCCAATAACCAATGCATGAACTCTCTCTCTGTCTTCTAAATTTGATCCTCCTTCCCTCTTCTTTAAGTTTTCCGGAAGGGAGATGCCATTCTTGTCCAGGAGTTGGGTCAGCATGTCAATTTGCTTCTTCATGCAAGAGCTTTCAGAATGATTGCCCTCACTGCAGTATGCACACTTGCTCATTTCTCCTTTGTTCTTCTTCTTTTGGAGGTTCTTCTTGGAACCTTAGGGCTCCTCTGGAGACTTGTTCTTGTCTCTCTTTTACTCAGGTGGCTTCTTAGCTTTATTTTTTCCTTTTGAATCCACCTTCGAATCTCCAACAACCATATTTTGGTCTGCGGAAGGTTTGATGGTGCCCATCATCACCAATTTATCTTGTTCTTGTGTGAGAGATTCCATGAAATATGCAAGGCTAGGCATTTTCCAGGCTCGAGCTGTCAACTTTGTGGCATGTAAGGTCGAGACAAACACTGAATAGTCAGGGCCAAGCTTCAAGAGTATGGCCAAATCTAGTTTCTCCTCCTTGTTTTCGATCCCACACTGTTTTAGCTGCAAAACAAGGGCTTTGAACTTGGAAAAATAGAGTTGCAGGGATTCAAAGCTATTGGGACTCAGAGAGATCAATTCATTTTCAATTTTATGTCCCCTCATCTCATCTATCTTACAAAAATCTCAAAAATCTTCTCCCATACTTCATTTGGTGATGTTAATCCATCAAGATGGAAAAGGAGGTCTCTGGATATGCTCAGACACAGGAGACCATAGGCCTCATCCCTCCTGTTGTGCCATTTAATTTTCTCTGCAGCTACATTGGGCTCTGATTCTATTTCCATAGTCACTCTGTAGAGGCCTTTCACTCTCAATAGTATCTCCATCTCTGCTTTCCATTCAAAGAAGTTAAATGGAGTCAAGATGATCTTCTGAGATTGATCCATAGCTCAGAAATTGTCCCTTCAGTCAGCAGAATGCTCCTAGTCAATGATGTCAAACCTCCAATACAAATTGGAAGGAGATAAATAGATCTTCAAAGGCTCTAATACCATGTGGGAATTGAACCCAAGTGTTAGAACAATTACATTCACAAAAATTGCCAATTACACATGCAAATTACACACAAAGGAGACTGAATATGGAGCAAAACACTAATCTGTATTTAATAAGTGTACAATAGCCAACCCTATGAATTCATAGGATACCAAAATAATTAATCACAATAGAGATTCGAATGCATAAGGATTCCATTCGAATTTGGTCAAAAGAAGGCTTACTAAATCTAAGCAAATCCCCCATAGGTGCATAAAGCAGTTTCCAAATCTGTCTAGGAGCTCACGAATTGGAAAAATCAATTAGGCAAGTTAATATATGATGGAAGGACAACTCATACATGCTTTTTTTAGGAGAAAATAGTGGAGGATGATGAGGACAAAAAACAAGTTAACTTCACCTAGTCAAACATTCCCAATTGCCTTAAAACTCAGAAAAAGTAGGCAATAAAGTAGAAAAAGTAGACATGCACTAGGAAGGCTAGGAATAAAGCAGATTTGATTCCAAGTGGTTTCCCAAGTGCTCCATGACTCAAATTTATCAAGTTTTACCACTTTGGATGTGTGGAGGACAACTTGCATAAGGTGGAATATGGAAACTAGGCAAATAAGACAAAAAATGGATTAATTAATGTCTAAGGTAGCTAACTATGGGTTGATTATTCTATCAGCGAAGATACTATGGGCCCTACAAGGTAATCTAGAAAATTGGAGAAGTAGCATATGAGTTGGAACTTCCGGAAAGGAGTAAAATTCATAATGTATTTCATGTTTCTTGTCTCAAGAAAGCTATTGGTCAGAAAATTGTCATCTCAGATACATTCCCTCCTTTGGATGATGAAGGATAGATCACACTTATTCTAGAAAAAGTTTTGAAGACAAGGGAGAGAATATTGAGGAGCAGAACAATCAAAGAATACATGGTGCAATGGAAGGATATACCAAGTGAAGATGTGACATGGGAAGAGGAGAATATTTTGCAGCATACAAATCTGAAATTTCTTGAGGACAAACAATATTGGGTGGGGATGACTGTAATTTCCCCATTCAAATAATTGCATAACGGGAAAATTCCATCAATCCTACTAGTTCCCTAGGTTGGGTGGAAACATTGGAAAGTTAATAAGGGAGCTAATAAATGGTGTTTAGACATTAGAATGAATAAATATTTATTTAATGGATTTAACTAAATGAATGCAAGTGAAAAATTAAATGGCTATGGAGAATGGAGACACATGGAGACCATGGGGCCCACTCAAGCTAGAATTCATATGTTAAATGGCATCCTCCTCTTGTAATTTCGAGTGTATGGGAAGCCTAATTCTTTGGGATGGATTATGAGGTTAATATAATTGTCCATATACTTCATAGGTCAAATTTGGGATGAATTGTAACTTACCTGGGAGAGGAAGAGCCAAATGGGAGTTTCATGGACACTTGGCTAGATTCCCCTTACATTTATGACATCTATGGCACCAATGATGGATATTCTATGATAGTTATGACACAAGTCAGAAATGAAGGAAGGCCAAGAGGCTCCTACTCAAATTTGGGAATTGGGGAAGGCCAAGAGGCTCCTACTCAAATTTGGGAGAAGAGGGAAGGTGAAGAGTGAGGCCACATGGCATAGCATGAGAAGCCACACCAATTCGACTTGGATTTGGTTTATGGATGGATTTGTAACCTTAGAAGACCAATAATTTTTATAAAATATAGGGATCAGCCATGAGAATAACCTTTTGATAATTTGTGAAATTTGCTATTGTGAAGAGAGAGAGCTAGTGGATGACTAGTTCATGCCTTAGCCAATTTAGAGGGTGAGAGATTCCCATAATATTGGTGTTTGGAGAGGCCACTAAGGTATTTCAAGGAGATTCAATGGAGTCATAAGTTATATGTGCAAGCTACAGCAGGTCATGTAGACATCAATTTCAGTTTGTTCTTCCTTTCATCTCAAGTTTTCTCACCATATTTCAGCTCTATGGAGTGAGACGCACTTGGTGAGCTATTCATCTCTTTGAGGGAGATTCTCTTGCTCCAGTATTTTGTATTCTGATGTAAATTATATGTTATTAAATTTCAGAAAGCTATTAGGTCGAAATTCCAATAAATCTCATGTATTATTGCTCAATAATGAAGAAACAATGCCATTTCCCCACTACATTGTTGTAACTCTTGTAATATTGATGGATTCGTATGGATGGATGAAATATTGATGATTTACAAATGTATGGAATGTAATTAAAATATATTATGGATTTCATGGTCTGTAACTGATAATTTGTGGCCGTTGGGTCGAATTTCATAGCATTTGGGGCAAACTACATCTCATTTCCCCAAGGGTCCAAAACTAGTTGTTTTTTTATATCTGATTGAAAGACATGATAACAGCCATAGGAGGTCGATTGGTTATTAATATGAGTCTATTATAGTTTCTTCTAAATATAACCCTCCTCAATTTAAAAATTTTAGTGGGTTTCTACACATTTGGGAAGCCATCTCTACCACTTACCTCGGGGGGGATTTGAACCCAAAATTGCTAGTAACATTATATTTCTTGTTCATAATTTGGTACAGACTTGCAGAATTGATTGGAGGGACATAATACATCCTTTAACATAATATGTAATTTATTAAATCATTCATACACCTTATCTAAATATTTGGGAGCAATTGGGCTGATTTGGAGACCAAGACACTAAAACTAGTCAAGAGCCAAAAAAGTGGAAAATTGAGCATTTTAATAAAATTCAAAAAAAGGGAAATTACATGTTTCTATTCAAATGGTTTCTAAAATTTGACCTCAAGGATGAAATCTTTGCATGGTTTCTATTTGGGTGCACCTCCTACTAGTTTTCTAGTATGAAAATCATTGATTGATATTAGAAACAAGTTGGGCCATTATGTTGATTGATCCTTCTTCAAAAATGGTCTCCACGTAAGTATAAGGATCCACATTAAGTTAGATCTCTCAAAGTTAAACTCGAAGCTAGTAAGAATCAACATGATGATCGATCACATATCCAAGTATTAGACTATGAGTAGTATATTTTCAAATGAGATTGTTGATGTTATATGTAGCATCGAACAATATTCTTAAGATGTCCCCAATGAAATTGGTAAAATGAATGAAGAGCACAATTACCCCAATGAAATCAATAAAATAACCCTAGAAGATAAAAATATATGTCGCATTAAAAGATAAAATAAAAGATAAATAAATAAAAGTCAAGCTGACCTAATTGTGGAAACTTCTAGCGAAAAGAAGAATAAAAATAAAATGCTCTCACACTTCATTATTAAACAAGATCATATCTCTCTCTATCTCAAGTGATGCAAACTTCTCTAGGAGGACAAGTGAAGACTATTCTTGGGATGTAGAAGAGAAGTTTTCGAGTTTCTCTTTGGCATCATTTTATCTCTTATATAATTGTTCTTTGTATTGAATCTATAAGTAAGAAATCTTTGTTGGGTTTATCTCGAGAGTGGGTTTTACCAAGGTAAACTATTGTGTTTCTATTTTGTTTCTCTGCATGGTTATTCTTTCGGTGATCCTATAATTGTTTATGTTGTAAATGAATTAATGCTATGATTGTGGGATGAATATAAACAATGAAATTATACTGTTAAAGTTATGGAAATCTAACAGAAATAACTATCATGAATATGGTCACTTTATCAAGGACTAACCAAAGTGTTGGTAATAACTCCCGATTCAATATTCATTTCCAATGCAAATGCCTATATTTATACAAAGCACATGGCGGTTGGGTTTCACCTTCCGCTCAGCCTGTTTGGCTTCCTATCTAATCATATTCCTATTTACTATTTATTTACAATAATCCCGAAGGATTATTTTAACAATCCCCCTCTTAATCCGAAGGGGTGTTCGTAAGTCCGAGCATGTTTCTGAATCTTTCAAACTTTTCTCGTCCAAGCGCTTTGGTGAAGATGTCTGCAACTTGATCATTTGTGGAACAATGTCAAAGATGGACTGTCTTGGCCTCTACATGATGTCGAATCAAATGATACTTTATGTTGATGTGTTTGGTTCGATCATGGAATCTAGGATTGCAGAAGTATTGTCGACCAACAATGGAGTGGAGTTCTCTTGTTTTTCTTGCAAATCTTCAAGTATCTTCCTGATCCATACTACTTCTTTCGTTGCTTCAGCTGCAGCCACATATTCTGCTTCTGTTGTTGAATCTGCTGGAACTGACTGTTTGCGTGATCTCCATGAAATAGCTGCTGATCCAAGA
>LPNX010032673.1:92782-148243 GCA_001517045.1 Pseudotsuga menziesii
TTGGCATCTCTGGAAATAACAAATTTCTTGTTTACCTCATCATACAAATGGTATGCCTTGGAGTATTCTTCATACCCCAGGAAAATGCACTTTCTGCTTCGAGCACCAAGCTTGTTTCTTTGCTCCTTCGGAATCAAGGCATAACAGGTGGAACCAAAAACTCTTAGATGCCTGACTGAAGGGAGATGGCCAAACCACATTTCATGTGGAGTCTTGTCCTCAAGAGCATTTGAGGGACTTCTATTTCTCAAATATGCTGCACATTTTACTGCATCACCCCAAAACATTAGTTTCACATTCTTGAAAAACATCATTGAGCGAAGCGTATTCATTATGGTTCTATTCATTCTCTCCGCTACACCGTTTTGTTGAGGATTGTAGGGAACGGTAGTCTAATGTGCAATTCCATGTTGACGAAGATAAGCTTCAAAAGCATTTGAAGTGTACTCTTTCCCATTATCAGTACGAAGTGTACCAATTTTTTATTGTGCTTGTTTTTCAATCAATGCATGAAAGTCTTTGAATGTTTGAAATGCTTCTGACTTTGTCTTTAAATAGTAAATCCAACATATTCGTGAGTAGTCATCAACAAATGTCATAAAGTACTTATTCCCATTTGCTGAAGGAGTTGGCATTGGGCCACACAAATCAGAATGCACTAGTTCTAATTTCCTACTTGCTCTGAAATTAGCCTCATGGAATGGCAGCTTACTATGTTTCCCTAATATACATGCATCACATTTATTCTTTTCTTTAGGAATGGTGGGCAAGCCAAATACACCATTCTTTCTCAACAAACGAAGACTGTTATAATTTAGATGACCAAATCTTGCATGCCACAATGAGCTGGATGACATATTACCTTCTCCATGCTGAGAGAGGTAGGCATAGTTCTGAAATCTTGCTGATGAACCCTTGAGCTTCAGCAACTTTCCATCTTCGTATCCAGTCATGATGACTTGGTTGTCAGAGGACTTTCTTATTTCAACGATTCCATCAAATATGTGGATGGAATTGCCTTGCTGTCGAATTTCCACCATGGACAACAGGCTTCTCTGCAACTATGGAAGATAGAGAACGTTCTTCAACAAGAAATCGGGGAATCCAGGCATCTTCAGTCGAATGGTGCCCATTCCCTTTGGTTTAATACTTGACTTATCTGCAAAGTAAACTATGCCATCTATTGTTTCATTCAGTTCTTCAAAACAGTCTTTTCTAAATGTCATATGTGATTTTGCACCAGTATCAAGCAGCCAACAATCTTTGTAAGATGAAAGAGAAGTCATTTCATTAAATCCAAGATTACAATGTGCAATAATACAATGAGCAGAATCAGAGGATTTACTAGCATCTTGATGTTTATTATCATCTTTCTTTTGGTTGTGCTTGTCTTTGATGGAGTCCCAAGAAGCCCAACACTGATCTGATGTGTGCCCACTCTTTCCACACTGCTTGCACTGCAAATCTGATCTTTTGGTGAAGTTATTTCTGCCCCCTCTGCCTCTGAAGTTTCTTCTTCCTCGTCCTCTTTTGCTGCTTTCTCCTTTGGCATGATCTTTGGATTGGTCTTTGGCATGGTTCTTTGCTTTTTGAGCAAAGCAAAGTGATTCTCCAGTAGGCTCGGTTGTCTTCTTACCAAATGTTTTCTCTCTGTCAACTATCTTTTCTACCAGGGTGTCAAATGTTAGTGATTTAAACTTGTCACTAGCTTGCAATGACTCAAGATAGTTGGAGTGTGTAGGATACAAAGATTTTACAAATGCTACAAGAGGGAGATCTGGTTTCATACCAGAGGCTTGACTCTTGTGCATGATGGCTTTGATTTCAGAGGCAACTAACATAGGATCATTGTCTTTCACTTCAAGACTGAATAATTTTAACATTAGTTGAATAACTTCCATTTTACTGTGTGAATCATACAGTTCTTTTAATGTTTTTAATGCTTCAAAACATGATTTTGCAGGCAATATGTGCTGGCTCACCTCTTCACTGACAGTGGCAGTGATTACAGCTAAGGCTTTCTTGTCTTTAGTTCTCCAAATGGCCTTCTCTTTCTCTGATTCTGGAGGTCCAGGGTCTGTGGTTATGGTCTTTCCGGCTGCTGTCTCTATTGCGGTGCCTTCACAAATGCCGTCCCAAAGGTCATTGTAGATGAAGGCAGATTTGATCTTCCTCCACCATTCTGAATAGGTGTCTTTTCCGGTGAGAGTGGAACCGACTATAGATGCTATAGATTGCATTATTACAACTATCAGAAACCAAAAATTAATAACCTTGCAGGTCTACAGTCTCTGCCAAGGTGAATACAATGCAAGTTTATAGTAAATATATCAGTAGATACAAAATATAACACTGTCAGTTATACAGCATTCAGCATTTTCACATATGAGTCTCTAAAAATAGATGATATTCTTCAGCATAAAACACAGTCTTCAGCAGCATACAACTCAGCCTTCAGCAGCCTACAACTCAGCCTTCAATAGGTTTTCAGCAGCCTAGGTTTACAAAGCTCAAGACACAAGCAACATATAAAAGTTTCCAAGCAGTATATATACTTAGCATATATATCAGTCAGCATATATCAGTCTGTCTTCAATTTTTATATCAGTCAATAAAATAAAACCAAGGAAGCCTTCAAGTAGAACGCAGCCACCAGTAGACAGACTCCACGCTCAACGCAGTCACACCAATCCTACCTCATTTATCAACAGCAAGTCGCTTTGATAAATAGGCAGTCTCCAATAGTGATACAATAGTGCGCAGTCTACAAAAACAGTCTAGGGTTTGTGCATTCCCCACAAAAACATATCACAATATATCACAATATATCAAAAATCACAATATATTAAAATGATTCGCAGTCTCTAATTGTGCACACAGCTTTCACCATTCACGACCTTCACCATTTAGGCTTCAACACATTGTTCAGGCTTCACAACATAGTTTCTTCTCCACAGCATTGCAGCTCGGGCTCTTTAGGCTTCACGCAGGCAGTCTCCCACTGCACAATCTCTCCACGCAGCGTACAGCCTTCACATCTCTCGCAGGCAGAAATATATCAGTCTTCAATACTTCAATTTTCACGCAGGTACTGATAGGTATTTAGTCCTCCAACGCAGCCTTCAACAGGCCTTCAACGTAGTCCACACAATCTCAATTGCAGCCTTCACGCAGGATATGTACAGCATCAGCACACAGTTCATAGTTCTTCTCCACGCATTCTTCTCCAAAGTTTGAAATTGGCTTTCGAGCAAGGCCATCCGGTCCTCCCATGATTCTTGAGGGTCTGTGCTTAATATACCACGCTGTCTCCCACTGTGTTCTCCAAAATGCATAATATACCAGAAATTAGGGTTTGGTATAGGTATACAATAGGAATAACGGTCTATAAACAAATTGCAGCAGAATATCAATACAGAGCAAAGTCCTCAGCTCTTATTCTCCTATTCATTGTGTATGCCAATATTCATCTTTGAGCAAAGTTCACAACAAATGATCTACAACCTACAGGAATTTTGGTAGGATCGATTGCAATTCTGGTATGAAGGCGCACCGGAGAGAAAAGTTTGTTAAAAATAGGGTTTGCAGCACACATATATTGTGCGAGATGCAGTCTTCAATATAACATTCAATAACAAGGGCTCACTCAGAAATCGAGGAGGAAAGAAGAGGTCGCAGTACAAAGAAGAGGTCGCTGTCCATCAGGATGAAAATGCAGCAGAAGAATAACTCAGGATTAGGGTTAGGTATTGCATGCATGCAGAGAATAAACTCAGGCAGATGGAGTAACGCATACATTGCATGCAACTCCACTGGCAGATTGATGGAGCAGTCTGGCAATGGACTGGCAAGCAGAATGGCAGCCAGGAGTTATGGCAGACAGCCCTGCTCTGATACCACTTGTTGGTAATAACTCCCGATTCAATATTCATTTCCAATGCAAATGCCTATATTTATACAAAGCAAATGGCGGTTGGGTTTCACCTTCCGCTCATCCTGTTTTGCTTCCTATCTAATCATATTCCTATTTACTATTTATTTACAATAATCCCGAAGGATTATTCTAACACAAAGAACCTAAAAATATCAACCCCATGAAGTCCACTAGAGGAAAGTAATGAAAAATGTGTGAAACATCACCTCGAAATAATCCAGAAGACCCAAAAAGTAAGGAAAATACCTCCAAAATCAAGTTTTCAACCCTCAACTATATGGCTAAAGAGGCCTCAACCTTCCCCCCTCAAACATTTATTCCTTCATCATCCACTCCCCCATCCCCCCACTCCCTCATTACCCCTCCTCCTCCCCCTTTTCTATTTATATTTTCACTACCCCTGACCTTTTCCCTCCATCTCAACCCTTTGCTACCCTATATAGTGGAGAAAATAGTTGAACACTCCCCCTCCTCTACCATCCTTCCCCTAGCCATTTTCTACATCTTCTTTCTTGATATACCTCCAATATAGCTCTTACCCTTATGTTGATTGTGGAGCCTAATATTCCATATTCTGAGATGTTATTGTTGAGTCATGTTTGTCCCCAAGTTTTATTGTACACTCGTTCCACCAGAGGGGTGTCGGGGGATATCGCGTCCCTGCGTAGGTCTAGGGGTCAGCGGGCCCCTGATGGGGGTTCGAGGCCAACGCCCACGAGAAAGGGGTTCAAGGGTGAATCCCTCAAAATACTTTTTTTGGGATGTTTGTTGTCCTACAGTTTGTGGACCGATTGTATTGGGTGGCCTATGGTATTTTCCCATGGTAATTCCACTATAAATGGAAATCATTGTAGTACAGATGTGCATTATATTGTAACATTGTAAAAGCGATCTTTGTGATTGTGAGAGAGTGAAGAGGAACTGCAACAGGGTTGTTACAGGTTGTATCCCTTCATTTTTTTTGGACGAAATAATAATAAAGGACTTGCAATTTTGTGTGGATGTAGCCCATCTTTGGTGAGCCACATTATATCTATGTCTCTCTTGTAATGTGTTTAATATTTGCATCTTGATTAATTGTTTAATTGTTATTTCTCTACAATCCTGTTTTTCTAACACCTTATCCTAATTCTGTGAATGAAGAAGAGGATGAACCTCATTCAATGAAGAATTTTGCAAAGCTAGGTCATAAATTGATAAAGGATATTGGAAATGAGGAGGAAAATCACATAAAATCCCTTAGTATTCAAGAAAAAATACTTCAATCCTTCAAAGAAGATGAACCACCCCTTCTAAATTAATGAAATTCATCTCCTAGAATTATAGGGGACTAGAACCACTAAGATGCGAGAAAATATTTGCATACTAAGGGATTTATTCTTGTTTGAGGGTTATTCTTAGTCCCTTGACCATTAGGATGAATATGGAGGTAGAGAGGCGTTAGTCATACCTTAATCCTAGGAATAAACATAACTCAAGGAATCAAGGTATTCAACCATATAAAGCTCATTGATCATGTACTCCTAATTAGGGAAGCCTCTCCCACCATTGCAAGAAGATGTAAAGAATCCCTAGAAAAATAACTTGACTCATTTAGAGAAAACGTCAATAATCTCAGAATTCCATGGTAGACATCAAATTCCTCCAAGTCAATCCCAAAAATATATATAGATTATCCCTTGTATGATCCATTAGTCTATCAAATATGGCACCTCCTAAAGTGATCCATTAAGTTAAAAAAGGACACACTTTTGTGGAATTCAAGGTATAGAATGCCTACTAATATCTAGGACCATAAAATTACAAGGAACCAACCACTCTCCTTTTTCCTGAAAAACTAGCAATTATCCACTCCTAGATGCAAGTTGAAGGCTTCTACTCTTTGGAATATATGTCTCTCTAAAAAAATGACTAATAATGGAGTTGGAAGTCTTGAGGGGAACTCCCCACTTGATGTAACTCATACCACTAACAAAGTAATTTATCAAAATACTAAAAGGGGTTACCCCACAAGTTTATGGGAAGAAGATGGAAGATCCCAAGGGAAAAGGGTGGGAAATACATAATGAAAGATGGTTGCTAGGCCTTCTAACTACAGAAGATTTGGAGAGGAAATGGGTTATCAATGGTTACAATATTCTACTAGTAGTTGGTTCATAATAGGATCCTCACCATTGAGAATATGATAAAGAGAGGAATTCAAGATCCTTCACATTGTTCCTTTTGTTATGCAAAGTAAGAGACCTCTCGTACATCTTCGTCCTATTCCCATAAGAATAACATATTTGAAATGTTGTCATTATTTTTTAGGATATTTAGAAACTTAGATTCAAATAAATTTAACTTGGTCTAATTTGTGCTTAGGTAAATTGTTTTTATTTAATGTGCTTTTGTAAATAACTAATTTGATTGTAACACCTTGGTTTTGATCCCGTTTGCATTAAAATGTATATGATGTATATATTGTAATCAATCATGGTATGGAGCTAAAGGAAAAATCCACACCATCAATTTGGTTGTTTTATGTTTTGGCGATTAAAATCGTGCCGATGGTATATCGTGTTATCCATCACATATTAATTCTGGCATCATGTAAACATGAATTTTAATTAAAAATACCCACAACCAGCTATCTCAATGCAACCATAATGAAAAGGGCATGATTTTCCTAAGGATAGGGAGGGGAATTATTTAACCCTTGGGGCCAATGGGGAAAATCCAAGTGTCAGTTGATAAACCCATTTAGTTGTCACCCACCCTTTTGACTTACTCACCTTTCCTTGTCTCATTCAACTACCAAATTAAATACTATGGAGTTGGTTGGGGATAGTTATTGCATGGGAAATGGTGTGTGGCAGGACTGTCAGTCCTTTCCCACAAGCACACTCCTCCAGGAGATTCATTCACCCTCACGTGGGAAAGAAGAGACCACACTACCCCATTTTCCATTATTCTTCATTGTTTTCTCACTCAGAGAGCTGGGGGAGCCATTTTTGGCATTCACAATTTTCCTGTGTATGTGACATTCACATTTTGGTATTGGCTATTGTGGGTTCTCATTTACAATTTGGGATTCATGGAATTTTTCTCCTCACGCGCAGGTTTTGTATTTTCCCTCACGTGGTCACTCAGTATTCACATGTGCATACCACGACTGGTTTAGTCTTCCTCTTTCGATTTTGTTGTGTGTGTGCAATTTCCTTCAATTTGTGGTCTGTATGGATGTAATCCACCTCCACACAGGTGGTGTGTCCTCTCCTCATACGGCTGAGGATTAGTACTTGTATTTTCTCCACTTTTGGGTTGTTGTTTTTCTCCACGAGTGTGGGTGTTGCTAAGTTCTTTTGGCCACGTTAGGGCCAAGAAAAACTCTGGGATCGTCTTGCTCGGTCTGAGCTGTGTATCACCATTTTGGCTATGGTGATGTTTCCCTTTTCTTCCCTAGAGATGTGAATTGCTTGATTTTGTTGTGTGTATGCAGTGGTTGGTCTTTGGATTGTTTTGGAGTGGGAATGAAGGCTTAGTCTGCTTGATAAACCTGGTGTGTTCGGGAGCCTCATAGACAGAGCTAGAGGGATGGATTTTTTCTCCATACCCCTTGAATAGCACTAGAAGGGGAGTCAGGGCCTGAGGGACCCTGTAGCAGAGAAGGGACTAATTCCTTATGTTGGGTGTGTGTGGGTGTCCTAGAAGATAGACTAGTTTTGGTGCAGGTGTCCTTAGCTCTTCAGTGAGCCTACCAACTTAGCAGTCATCTTTTCCAATCTCCCTGATGGTCTGATAAACCCAACTACATTGTATTGGCTATGTACTATTGCGTATCTTTGGCTATGTGTGAGCCTGCTTAGTTCCTTATTCCTTGAGGAATCATGCCTAGCTCGGGGGTGGTAGTGTTGCTGAGAGATTAAGGAGCACACTGGCCTATGGTTGGGTGGAACATTGCAACGACATAGTTGGCTGCAGGACGAGTCTGCTCATAAGATAAGTATTCTTGTCTATTTCATATCTGCAATTGTATTTGTTTTTAATGAAAATGATGAACATGCTAAATGCTTGAATGTATGGTTTTCTTCCATTGTATGGTAATAATGTGTGCATG
This sequence comes from Pseudotsuga menziesii, assembly GCA_001517045.1. NCBI lineage: Eukaryota > Viridiplantae > Streptophyta > Pinopsida > Pinales > Pinaceae > Pseudotsuga > Pseudotsuga menziesii. Next base: position 100,816 of record LPNX010032673.1, read on the forward strand.
TTTTACTTCAAAGAATTTCAATTTCTCTATGTGTATGTTCATGTGGCTAGTTTCTCGGGGTGATAGTAGCATCGGTAGCGTCCTCTTCATCGGTCGGAGGGTTGGGGAAATTACATCGACAGTCACAATCATATTCTAGAAATACAGTGATTTGATGGCTCATCTTAACCTACTTATTGATGACACTTGATTAATGGTTAACATCTACTTAGTTCATGGTCCCTACTTAAAGGGCATGAAGGGTCATTTTTTAATGATTGAATATTGGGAGATGTTCATGTAATCTATTTTCTTTTTAAATTCCAATATTGCCTCAAGTGGCTGCATTAGCTAGGATTGGAGTTTGTTTCCTCTTTGAGGATTTTAACCATGTAAGCACCAATCTATTGATATTTTAGCTATGTGTGTGATTATTTTTCTTAAGGTTCTCCACCTATGGATATGCATTGTTCTTTGAACATGGTATCGTATCTCCTATCAAGATCTTTTCTCATTAGTGGTCAAGATCTTGAACCTATGTCATTGCATGCAATAAAGAACATCTATATTCTTCTATGTATATGCATTTATGGGCTAAGTGAACCATTCCTATACATCTAAAGCAATGCTTGCAATGGTATCCCTTTTGGTTTCAACTAAAATGGATTCTATTTACTGAAGGTATTATTGCACATCTAAGATATAAAGTTAAACAATTTAAGTTTTAAGTTTTTTAAATACCTTCTTCTTCTTTTTTAATGTGATTCATAGCCCCATAAGATAGAGAGATCTCTACATCCATGGTAATATTTCTTAGGGGTCCACCCAAAGGGGCCTCACTACTATCGACTCCAATTTTGGTAGCCTAACTCCAAAGAACCTAGAGAATTTAACTTCCAACCTCGACTACTTCGGTCTTGGAATCGAAAGCACCAACCAACTAAGCTACCCCTCCGAGCTATTTTTAAATACCTTCTATATTATTTAAGATATCATTTAATTTTTTATGATTATATTATGAGGTTTCCTCCTTTTATATCTATGTATTCTCTTTGCCTCGCATCTTTTGAGATTTAAATATAAATATATATATATATATATATATAAAGGAAAGTCTTTTTGATGTGCATATTGTCTTTACCTTGCACTTTTTGCGATCATGAAAATAAAAAAAATGGCTTTACCAATAAAGTAAGAAATATTAAATGTACTTGAACTTTAAAACAACCAAAACTCATATTATTGGAGTAATGGTTTACATATTCTCATTAATGACCCTGATATATAAACAAATACAATGGTATGTGCTCTCAAAGTTCTAGTTCTTGGACTTACACATACTCCACTCTCAAATTTCTATCTAATGCTTGGCTTTAGACACACTCAAGTTTTAATTTGACTTGTTATTTCAAAGTTCTAATTCTTGGCTTTACACACACTCCACTCTTAAAGTTCTAGTGTTGGGATTTAGACACACTCCAGTCTTAATTGACTTGTTATTTCTAATGGACTATCCATTCTTAAAGTTTATGGATAAGTGGGATTTCAAAGTTGTGGAATTAGACACACTCTGCTCTTAATTGACTTGTTATTTCTAATGTACTATCCCTTCTTAAAGTTTAAGGATAAATGGGATTTCAAAGTTGTGGATTTAGACACACTCCACTCTCAATGGACTTGTTATTTCTAATAGACTAACCTTTCTTAAAGTATATGGATAAATGGGCTTTCAAATTTATGGATTTAGACACACTCCACTCTTAATGGACTTCTTATTTCTAATGGACTAACATTTCTTAAAGTTTATAGATAAATGGGCTTACATTATATGAATATTATATTTACATGTAAGTTCGAATCCTTATTCACTTTTGTGGTTAAGGCTATTTTAACTTTTAATTTGAAAAATAAGGAGGATAAGGAGCTAATATTCAAGGGAAACCCTTATTTATTAGGTATGAGAGGGATGTTTCTTTTCAAATGGTTTCTAAACTTTGACCCAAGGATGACATCTATGCATGGTTTCTATTTGGGTGCACCTCTTATTAGTTTTCTAATATGTAAAATCATTGATTGATATTAGAAACAAGCTGGGCCATTATGTCGATTGATACTTCTTCAAAAATGGTCTCCACATAAGTATAAGGATCCACATTAAGTTATATCTCTCAAAACTAAACTCAAAGCTAGTAAGAATCAACATGGATGATCGATCACATATCCAAGTATTAGACTATGAGTAGAACATTTTCAAATGAGACTGTTAATGTTATTTGTAGCATCAAAAGATATTCTTAAGTTGTCCCCAATGAAATGGGTAAAATGAATGAAGAGCACAATTACCCCAATGAAATCAATAAAATAACCCTGGAAGATAAAAATATATGTCGCCTTAAAAGATAAAATAAAATATAAATAAATAAAAGTCAAGCCGACCTAATTGTGGAAAATTCTAGTGAAAAGAAGAATATAAATAAAATGCTCTCACACTTCATTATTACACAAGATCATCTCTCTCTCTCTCAAGTGGTGTGCACTTCTCTAGGAGGAAAAGTGAAGACTATTCTTGGGATGTAGAAGACAAATTTTGGAGTTTCTCTTTGGAATCATTTGATCTCTGATGTAGTTGTTCTTTGTATTGAATCTATAAGTAAGAAAGGTTTGTTGGGTTCATCTCGAGAGTGGTTTTTACAAAGGTAAACTATTGTGTCTCTATTTTGTTTCTATGCATGGTTATTCTTTCGGTGATCCTATAATTGTTTATGTTGTAAATGAATTAATGCTATGATTATGGGATGAATATAAACAATGAAATTATACTGTTAAAGTTATGGAAATCTAACAGAAATAACTATCATGAATATGGTAAGTTTATCAAGGACTACCAAAAGAACCTAAAAATACCAACCCCATCAACTCCACTAGAGGAAAGTAATGAGAAAAGGTGTGCAACATCACCTCGAATTAATCCAGAAGACCCAAAAAGTAAGGAAAAGACCTCCAAAATAAATTTTTCCACCCTCAACTATATGGATAAAGAGGCCTCAACCTCCCTCCCTCAAACATTTATTCCTTCATCCTCCACTCCTCCTTCCCCCACTCCCTCATTACCCCTCATCTTCTCCCCTGTCTATTTATAATTTCACTACCCCTAACCTTTTCCCTCCATATGAACCCTTCACTACCCTATATAGTGGATAAAATAGTTGAACACTTGCCCTCCTCTCCCATCCTCCCCTATAGCCATTCTCTACATCTTGTTTCTTAATATACCTCCAATATTGCTCTTAACTTTCTGTTGGTTGTAGAGCATGATATTCCAGATTCTGAGATTTTATTATTCAGTCGTGTTTGTCCCCAATTTTTATTGTACACTCGTCCCAGCAGAGGGGTGTGGGGGTATATAGCCTCCATGCATAGGTCTGGGGGTTAGCGGGTCCTTGATGGGGGTTCGAGGCCAGCACCCCCAAGAAAGGGGTTTCAAGGGTGATTCCCTTGAAAGAAATTTTTTGGGATGTTTTTTGTCCTATAGTTTGTGGACCCGTTGTATTGGGTGTCATGTGGTCGTTTCCCATGGTAATTCCCGTATAAACGGAAAGAATTGTAATACAAATGTGTATTATATTGTAGCATTGTAAAAGTGATCTTTGTGATTATGTGAGAGAGACTATGAGAGAGTGAAGAGGAAGTGCAACGGGGTTGCTGCAAGTTGTATCCCTTGATTTTGTTGGATGGAATAATAATAAAGGACTAGCGATTTCTGTGTGGATGTAGCCCATCTTGGGTGAGCCACGTTATATTTGTGTCTCTCTTGTAATGTGTTTATATTTTCATCTTGTTTAATATTTCAATTGTTATTTCTCTACGATCCTGTTTTTCTAACACCTTGTCATAATTTTGTCAAAGAAGAAGAGGATGAACCTCATTCAATGAAGAATTTTTCAAAGCTAGGTCATAAATTGATAAAGGAGATTGGAGATGAGGAGGAAATTCACATCAAGATTCAAATCCCTTAGTATTCAAGAAACAATACTTCAATCCTTTAAAGAAGATGAACCACCCCTTCTAAATTAATGAAATTCATCTCCTAGAATTATAGGGGACTAGGAACCACCAAGATATAAGAAAATATTTGCATACCACAAGCTTTATTCTAATTTGAGGGTTATTCTTAATGCCTTGACCATTAGGATGAATATGGAGGTAGAGAGGGGTTAGTCATACCTTAATCCAAGGAATAAACATAAATCAAGGAATCAATTTATTCAACCATATAAAGCTCGTTGATTGTGCACTCCTAATTAGGGAAGCCTCCCCCACCATTGCAATAAGATGTAAAGAATCCCTAGAAAAATAACTTGACTCATTTAGAGAAAAAGTAAATAATTTTTAATGCAGATTCTAAGGTTGGAAAACCTCTCTTGGGATTATTTTAACATTACTAACTTTGTAATTCACTCGTAAAACAAACTAAAGATCAATCAAGTATCTCAGCATTCCATGGTAAACATCAAATGCCTCCAAGTTACTCCCCAAAAAATGTATAGATTATCCTTTGTATGATCGATTAGTCTATCAAATATGGCACCTCATAAAGTGCTATATTAAGTTAAACAAGGACACACTTTTGTGGAATTCAAGGTATAGAAGGCCTACTAATATCTAGGACCATAAAATTACAAGGAATCAACCACTCTCCCTTTTCTTGAAAAACTAGCAATTATCCACCCCTAGATGTAAGTTGAAGGCTTCTACTCTTTCACATATATGTCTCTCTAAAAAAAATGACTAATAATGGAGTTGGAAATCTTGAAGGGCACTCCCCACTTGATGCAATGCATACCACTAACAAAGTAATTTATCAAAATACTAAAAGGGGTTACCCCAAAAGTTTACCGGTGAAGAAGATGGAAGGTCCCAAGGGAAAGAGGGTGGGAAATAAATAATGAAAGATGGTTGCTAGGACCTTCTAAGTGAAGAAGATTTGGAGAGGAAACGGGTTATCAAAAGTTAGAGTATTCTACTAGTCATTGGTTCATAATAAGCTCCTAACCATTGAGAATATTAGAAAGAGAAGAATTAAAGATCCTTCACATTGTTCCTTTTGTTATTCAAAGTAAGAGACCTCTCGTATATATTCATCCTATGCCCATGTGCATAACATATTTGAAATGCTGTCTCAATTTTTAGGATATTTAGAAACTTAGATTTAGATAAATTTAAATTGGTCTAATTTCTATTTAGGTAAAGTGTATTTATTTAATGTGCTTTTGTAAATAACTAATTCGATGGTCACAATCATATTCTAGACATAAAGTGATTTGATGGCTCATCTTAACCTACTTATTGATGAAACTTGATTAATGGTTAACATCTAATTAGATCATGGTCCCTACTTAAAGGGCATGAAGGGTCATTTGTTAATGATTGAATATTAGGAGATGTTCATGTAATCTATTTTCTTTTTGAATTGCAATATTGCCTCAAGTGGTTGCATTGGATAGGATCGGAGGTTGTTTCCTCTTTGAGGGTTTTAACCATGTAAGAATTAATCTATTGATCTTGTTATATGTGTGTGAGATTAGTTTTCTTAAGGTTCTCAACCTATGGATATACATTGTTCTTTGAACATGGTATCGTAGCTCCTATCAATATCTTCTCTCGTTAGTGGTCAAGATCTTGAACCTGTGTCATTGCATGCAACAAAAAAATTCTATATTCTTCTATGTATATGCATTTATTAGCTAAGTGAACCATTTCTACATATAAATCAATGTTCTAAATGGTATCCCTTTTGGTTTCAACTAAAATGGATTCCATTTTCTCAAGGTATTATTGCACATCTAAGATCTAAAGTTAAACAATTTAAGTTTTAAGTTTTTTAAATAACTTCTTTTTTTTTAATGTGGTTCATAGCCCCAAAATATAGAGAGATCACTACATCCATGGTAATAATTCTTAGGGGTCCATCCAAAGGGGCCTCACTGCTCTCGACTCCAATTTTAGGAGCCTAACTGCAAATAACCTAGAGAATTGAACCTCCAACCTCGACTACTTCGGTCTTGGACTCGAAAACACCAACCAACTAAGCTACCCCTCCGGACTATTTTTAAATACCTTATATATTGTTCAATATATCATTTAATTTTTTATAATTATATTATGGGGTTTCCTCCTTTTATATCTATGTATTCTCTTTGCCTCCACATCTTTTGTGATTTTTGAAAATATATATATCTATATAATATATAGGAAAGTCTTTTTGATGTGCACATGTTCTTTACCTTGCACTTTTTACGATCATGAAAATAAAAAAATGGAGCAAAAGTTACATTTTCCAAGTAGACTAATCAAAATTTAACCATGAACATATAATGTTCCAAATTTATTTGTTTTAGTACATTTTCAAAAAAAAAAAAGTTGCATTACTCTTTTTAACATTGGATATACTTTTGTTATAGCTCATTTGATTGAAAGTTAAATTATAGAAATATAGTTATTGAGTTCAATGTTTAAAAAAAAAGTTAATTATAGTAAAAGTGCATGCAACTTAAAGTTATAAATTAATTATATTGTATATGTTATACAGGTGAATCCCTTAAAGTCCGAAAGTCTCTTTATAATTATTTAAAAATGAAAATAAAATCGATATACAATTTAAATTTTCAAATCCAATTTAGCTTAAAAGTAATTCTCACTTTATAAAAGTGGGACACTTAAGTTTATAAAAATAGTGTATTTGTAAATGTGAGCTTATTGGACAAAGTTAGAGATGGATGACAATTGTTTTCTACCTTTTACAATTCAACAACTTCATTGTGCAACCATCATTATGTATTTCAACCTCTACTTGCCACGTTGTGCATTGGTTACCATTTTGACTTTTTAGGCCCTTCTACAAATGAGCATAAATTTATCATCTAAAGTCTATTTTCAATGGTCTTTTTAACTACCTACTTTTTAGTTATGTTTTAATTTGAATAGTCTATTTCTACTTTTCAAGCCATGTTACTTTGGTATTGTATTATGCTCAATCCAAGTGATATTGATTAAGACTTATGGGACTTTATCAGGTTACCTTCGTAACAAAATACCCCCCACCACCCACCCGTTTAATACATTTTAAAAAGTCAAATATTAAAATGAAAACAATGTAGCAAATGGATTAATAGAGATGTCAATGTCTAATTATTTATAGCTTCACCTTCAAGGGATTGAAATCCTAAATGTAACTTGGAAAAATCTAGAAACTATTTTTGGTAAACACAACGAGATTCAAGGCCCCTTACATTAGATGAAATTTCAAGTCAAAATAGGCCTCCTAAAAAAATTAATAAAATAATAGTTAAAATAATAAAATAATACTTATTAATTTTGCAGGAAGGAAAGAAAAAAACTACTTTTTTTATTCTATTTTCGACATATCTCCCTGAGTTTTTACTCAAATTTTAGATTGGAATAGCTCGTTGGATACAGAATTAAATTCCACATCCAACAAGATCTCCTGATCGAAATTTGAATAAAAACTTGGGGAGATATGTTGAAAATACAAACAAAAAAGTAGTTTTTTTATGATACCTATCCCCAAATTTATATTAAAAAAGTGTTTAAGACCTATACTGTGTTTCAAATTTAAATCAATTTCATTGGCTAACACATGATGACATGGAATTTGAATTAAAGCTAAAAGGCCCATTTTGAGTTGAAATTTCCTATAATGCTTGAAAACCAATTGATTGCTTAGAACCCTAGTGATTTCCATTGTTTTGGTGATTTTCTATCTAAGCTTAGGACACTTAGACTTTTACTTTCAGAATGTAAGATAAAAAAGAAACACAATCAACTCATATATGTTATTCTTGCTAATCTTGGAAATGCTTATTATGTTTTTAAATCTACTTTTCACTCCACTAGAGAAGCAATTATTAGTCAAGAGTCTACTTACAAAATTCCCTCTTTTTGAAGTTTCTTGTGATTATCTTACTATAAATTAATATAAGTTATTGCATATATTTGATTGATAAATAATGTAGGTACACCTAACAAATCCTTCTTAACACAATATAATAAAAAGCTCGAGCATTTGAAGAAGCAACATCCTCACACAACAAACAAAACAAGGGTCGCAAACCTTATAATCCAAATTCCACTCAAAATGATGATAAAAGAACTAAGTCAAAAGGGAAAAAAAGTTGAGCAACATTGTAGTTTTTGTGGGATAGATGGTGATATGGAATCTAACTGTTTCAACAAGATGGAAAGTTTTATGTACCAAATACTCAATATATCATAATACAATAGAGTACACATCATGTATAATAATGTAAAAATGGAGAACAACTCCAAGATAGATAAGAGATATAAGTTACAAAATGACTCCTTAAATAATAGTAGAACCTTCTCCAAATATCCCAATATATTCATACATCCAATTCAAATGTTCACCTTAATAATGACTGCATGCCTTCTATATACATATTTCATCTCATTGTACATGTGGCCCTTTCATTAGGCCGACCCTATTACATATACATTTACATGAATTTACCCCTATATATGACCCATTAGGATCATATCATATACAATTAATCCAAGATATGCCCCCCTTTGGTCATACCACAATACCCTCCTTCGAAAGATTTATCCTCGAAGATTTGCATTTAATGGCTTTACAAGTGATGAAACCAAGTAATAAGATAACCTCATATTGACGCTTTCTTATTTCCACTAACGATGATCCCATCCAAATTTGATTCTTTTTGGTCTTATTCATTGATAGTTGGTTGTGACATAATTTTATTTTCTTTGATTCCACATGCTATTTTTGTGGCTTCTCCAATTTGTTGTGTTTTCCGATCTATGATAACATTTTGTCAGATAAGTATATTGTGATGCACTTATCCATGAAGATAGTGGACTATTCCATCTTTTTCATTCGTAGAGATGATGTAGATTTTCCTATCTTTCTAAAAAACATTATTGGTAATGAGGTTGTTGATATGGCTTCACATTTGATGGTTTTCTTTCATTTTGTACAACTTTGTCATCTGTCTTATATTTTGAGATAACGACATCTTCTATCATATGTTCTTATTCTTTGATTACCCATGCCTTTAATATTATACCCTCATGTTATGGAGAAAACTTCCTATGGCTTGGGGTGTACCACAACAGACAGAGAAACTGTAGAAATCAATCCCTTCCCAATATGCAAGAGAAATACAACATCTAACACTAAAGGATCTCGAAACATACCTTATTCTGGATGGTTGAAGTAGATCCCCATTGAGATTTTTCCAATCCCGCTTGTGTTAGCAATTTACTCTCAACAACAGTAAATAAGGCAAGTATGCGATATAATATAGTGTTAGGCCTACTCTAGCATATATAATCAATAATGCATAAGAAATTAAACGCATCCATGGATTCAATATTCATTTAAATGCACATCAGTGGACAGGAAAAGATATTTCTATTAATAAAATCAGAGATTACATAAGCGACAACCTCTGTCAGCACGTCTGTGAACTAGGAAAACTGAGTCCTCCACCTGGGACTCTACCACCTCAATCCTCCATCTCTCGATAGAAATCTCACAAACAAAGGAAAGATTGGGAAGAACACAAAGTTATCCAAGGGACAAAGGGATGCAGACTCAAGTACAAGCAAGTTACAACAACAATGGACTATAGTTTTATTGCTCTTCAATTCCTCCCTTTCAATGTATCCAAGGGGTTCCTTATATAGTGCTTCAATGGGGTAATGGAAAGTCAAATCCGAGTGATCTCGAGGCATATGGAAGGCCAAGAGACAAGTGACTCAGATCCACATCAAGGAAAACTCCAAAAATATTTGGACTTATGCACACATCTCGATGTACGCAGGTTTAAGGGTAATATCCGTGTATATACATAAGAAAGGGATTAAAAGTCACATACAACAAATAATAGGTATTTTTAGGGATTATCTTGGAAACATCAAAGGTACAATAATGGTCCATGGGGTCCAAAGAGTCTACAAAGGGAGAGTGAATGCCATAAAAGTGTGATCAACCATGCGTGGTAAAATCAGCTGTAACAGATGCCCTCTAATGTGTGAGGTCAGAGGGGTAACATGATGACCTAAATAAATTATAAATCCATCCCAGAAGTGGAGTGATGAAGAAATGGGTGGAAGAACCAACCATTCATCAGTATAGTACAATAATCAATCTCTGCATATGACTGGAAATACATATAGCAGTCCTGGATACATAGGAGTACAATGGCCATGAATATGCATCATATATAAAATGTGACATGTGTGGTCATCACCACGTACAATATATAATAGATCAGAATCTCCATGATGAAGATATAAAAAGGATCAAGATCTCCATGAAAGCTGAAGATATATAATGGATCAAGGTCTCCATAATGGCTGAATATATCTGACATACACTGGAATAAAGTCACGAGAGCTAAAATCTCATGAACACTGGCATGATAAAGGAGGTAGCATATGTGGAACTCCACCAATCTGGAAAGTTTTCTACACAAACCGCTACGAGTACATGTCCTACTATGTGAATAGAGGTGTCAAGGTCGAACATAGTAATCCATCGCCTGATTACTAGTCATTGATGTATACTATTAACAGATGCGAGATCACCCACCGATAATGAAAATGGGAATCAAGGTACTAGAGTGCAATCTAACAAGTGCGAATAAATGTGTTGAGGTCAAACACTTGGAAGAACCCATCGAACAGGGGAAATTGATGTATTCCCAAAATTGTCAATAGTGAGAGAACCTACCACTGATGACTCTAAGTCGCAAGGCAATCAAATGACTCTAGACTCCTATCCCAAAATAAATGATCTGAAGTCGATGGGATAGAATCCACTAGAAGGAGGGCATTAAGGCATCCCCCATCAACCAACATGAGGTACTCAGCAATGCTGTATAATGTGGAAGAACTCAAAAAAGATGTGCACAAACTAGTAATAGTACCGGGAATGGACGACATGCAAAGTCAAGACAACTGAGGAATGGCCGACTCAGGTTTCAACTTCCTTCGAACAAGAGAATAAAGGAAAATGGTGACTGAATGTAGGCAACATAGACTCGATATACAAACTGGGACATCTCTACGACACAGGAGGCATCAACAAAGGATCCATAGGGACTGGAAGCTTAACCAGTCAATGGAGGTAAAATCATAAAAATGAGTATAGCTCCTAAAGTCAAACTACTAACCCAACCAACGTATGTGATATACAGTGCTCTATTCGAAGGTGACACGACTTGACTGTTGCCAAAGATAACATCTTTTCCTGTTCGACTTTTTGGTTTTTTAATTTTTTTTGGGGACTTTTTTAGATATTTTGAAAATCTTGAAAAAGAATAAAAGTGCTTTATAGTTACAAATCTAGGAGGAGATGAGTGTCAAGGGGAAAACAAACTAGTTCCAAGCAGCAGAACATACCTATGCTCAATGCAAGGAAACATGTGCAGGATAATGACACTTGGGGGAAAGTCCCCTCCTGGTAAAACATGGGTACTCAAGCTGCAAAAGATATATAAAAAAGGATCTGCTTGGCTAGACATGAGACAAGATCAAGCTATATGGCTGATAATCAAATTCAGGGAAGCCGACGTAAGGCTAAATAAGGCAATCAAAACTCATGATAATGCAATTACAACTTGACATATACAAAGGAGTCCCGGGGAAATGGCCAGCATAAATTTCAAGAGGAGTATGAAGCTCTTGCTCAAAGTCATGGCGGTACTATACAAAGGACTCCCACACCCTAAAGGAGAAATGTCGGCATGGACACCAAAATGCACAATAGGATCTAACTAGGGTACCCATGTATGGTAAATCTCTACCATTCACAACATGTCACTTCTAAAAGCAGCAAGAGGTTCCGTTTCAAGATGGAATGGGTTCATACCTAAGGTTAAAATGAAACGGTCGTAAGGTTATGCAAAATGAAAACGAATGTGAAACCTAACCTATATGTCGGTTTAGACATAATACCTACGATAAGCATGAACAGGTCAAAGCCATGGGTCAAAACTGCACTCAAAATGGATTCCTACAACATCAAATTAGTTCAAACGGTCCAAAACAGTAAAAAACTATAGAAAGTGGGTAAAAATATTAAAATTTTTCTATAAATAGTGAAAAATTTAAAAATTTTCATACCATTTAAATTTTTACCCAACATATTGCATTTGAGCTCAGAACTTTAGAAGCGAATTCCGAGAGCCTCGTCCAACGGAATCTCTCCCCGTTTGATCTAGGTAAATTCTCATGCTCATCTCTTTCATTTTCATGTAATGTTTTTTGAAATTTCATGGTCTATTCAATTTTTTGAGCCATCCAAACTTGTGTGTTTCATCCCATGCAGAAATAGAGCATTTTTCCACATATAGGGCTCGCCATACGTGGAAAATGCACTAAAAGATGCATACATACGTGGTTGTTTTGAGAACAGTCGCATATAGGGCCGCCAATAAGGTTTTAAAGGGAGAAGACTGATAAAAAAACTTGGTTTTTGTGTAGGATGGCGCTAGAATGGAGAGAAAGAGAGCATGGTGATGTTGAGGAAGTTGTGTAAGGTGATCTCATGGCCCAACAAGCATTAAGAGCATGTGTCTTGTACAAGTTTTGGTGTCTTGGTAGCATGAAGGCCAAACCAAGACTACTCCAGCTACTGGTGGACTATTGGGATCCAGAATCTGAGACATTTCAGATAGATGAGATTTTTCTCAGCATTGAGGTTGAGTACATATTTCATCATGGGTTTGTCTTGACGAGGGGAGATGGTGAACCTATGATCTCATGGGCCAGGATGCAGGTTGATCATAGATGAGTACATAGCTGTGTACTGCTTTTCGGAGATAGAAAAGGTTGGGAATCAAATCCTGACAAAATTTATCTAGATTTTGGGGCTGAAGGCCATACTTTTGGCACTAGGTAGGATTGTAGGGTTGGCTTCACTCCACCAGGCCTCATGACTAATGATGTTCTATGCGGTAGAGTGCATTTGACCTACAGTGTATGACTAGAGTACTACGCTGCTGAGCAACATGAAATAGCAACGCAGTGACTGCAAGATGGGAAGGGTTTGGAAATTTGGTTTTGGCAGTATATTGAGCACATTTTTCTTTGAGTGGGTGCTAGGGCTAAGCCCATCCAGGATCCACCCCAGTGACACTGGGAGAATTCCATGCATAGACTGGGCAGAGGTAGGGTGGCTAACCCCTACCCAGTAGATTTATTTCCATGGTGGTGGAGACAGATCATTGTCATAGATGACTACTCCTATGTAGGGATAGACTTCCGTGGAGACCCAGACATGTCGCTAACACCAGGAGCAGCTTATGGTGACATAGGTAAGGAATCGTAAACCCACTTTTTAAGTTTTGAATTATTTAATTTTTTTTGTGTTTTTTGATATATTAACTCAAAAGACATGTTTTTGGTGTGACAACACATAGTGACAATCTATCATGTATATGCAGATGTAGGACCATGACGACCACAAGGATTCCCACTTCATCGACATAGGGGAAGAGGAGATGATATTATGGGTACGGATGCAAAGCAGACGCTCCAAAGCATCCACATGAACTTTGTTCGTTTGACACACAGGGTACCCATGGCGCAAGTCGAGAACTTTCCTAAGGCCATGTAGTTCCAGGTGGTTGGTGTACCATGAGAATGGGTTCGACTATTTCGATGACTAGCTAGAGCCATAGTGCTCTATCATGATCAGAAACCCCCTCCACCCCAGGCTTAGAGACCTGAGTATATTCATTTTTGTATGACCCTATAGTATATTTTTTTGGCTCAAAAGCCCCAATTTTGTATATGACACTTATGTATTATGACATCACTTTTTGGATGTTAATGAATTCTTTTTTTTTAGGATGATCGATTTTATTTTATTTACATGTGTGTAAAATGTGTATTTGTGATATGATTATGGTCTATGAAACAAATTCCAATCTAATAGATAGTTAGCATATGAGTTAACAACTTGATTAAAAATTCTTGGAACATGAATTTATGTTATATTCTCAAATTTCCATTCTAGCAATCTAACACATAAGAATCTTCATAATAATGTCGGATCCCTAATGCGATACAAGCCATTAAGCTATGAAACAACTAACTACGAATCAAGACATACCTTAAGAGAATGAAGACCATGTGAAATGGAATCACACAATAACTCAATGATGGCAGTATATTTATCAACATTGTTTGAAGAGGGCCGTAAAAATATGCCTCCTGAAGACAATACTTGACCCATAGGAGTATAGATCACCCAAGCAGCCTAAGTTGAGTTTTGACTGTGGCGGCTAGCACCATCAATGAATCCTATGTGAATGAAAGACTCCATTGACATTTTCCATAAGAAACAAAATCTAATCAACAAAGCCGACCACCATAAGAAAACCTAACTATGCAACGCAAAACTGTATAGTAATATACAACAATCAGCCCTGGCTAAAGATCATGCATAGTATTTTTTGAGATAGAGCCTATTTCTAGGCTCCGCCAAGGCTGTCCCTTCATAATCAACCAGATCGTAGGTGCCTTTCTTTAATACTCGTTTAACCATGTAAGGACCATGCCACACGGGATTAAATTTCCCTGCCCCTAAGTGTTCCTTAGCTTGATCCCACAAAAGGACCAAGTCACATTCAATAAACTTCCTCGGATGGATAGACTTATCATATTGGACCTTGAAGCGATGCTTGTTAACCTCTAGAGACACTAAGGCATCTCGGCGCTGCTCATCAAGATGCTCTAAGTGGAACAAATGCCCTTCCAATGCGGAAGTGTCAGGTAAAAGCTCCATAGCTAGCTTCAGAGAAGGAATTTCACATTCAACTGACAACACTGACTCCAACCCATGTACAAGCTGATATGGAGAGAAACTGATGGCAGTCTTAACCGTGGTTCTATAGGCCCACAAAGAAGGATATAACATGATATGACAATTAGTCTTGCTTTGTACAATGGTTCATTGGAGAATAGACTTACGTGATTTCTTCACTGCTTCAACTTGTCCATTCCCCTGAGGGTAATAAGAAGAGGAATGCTCTTTCTTATACCCTAACTTGGAAGCCAAATCTTACATCATTTTATTCTGAAAGTTCCTACCATGGTCAGTGGCAAGCTCTTTCGGAATTCCAAACTGGGTGATAATTTGGTTGAAAACGAAATGTGCGGCTGTCTCACTGTCGGATTCAACCGTGGGCATAGCCTCTGCCCATTTATTAAAGTAATTTATAGCCACAATAATGTGATGATGCCCCCCAGGCGAAGCTAGGTTGCAATCCATAAAATCAAGCCCCCACTTGGTGAAGGGATCGACGATGATAATAGGATGTAACAGGGATGGATGTGAGGGCATATTACGTGCAAACACCTGTAAAGGGTGGCACTTCTTGACCGTATTAACGCAATATTTGAATATGGATGACCAAAAATAACCCACTCTTAATAATTTTTGGGCTGTAGAAAGCCTGGATAAATAACCACCACACGCCCCTCCATGGCAATCATTTAGCACAACCTTAGCCTCATCATGGGTTAAACAACGAAGCAAAATGGAATCTACTCCACAGCAATACAAAGTGTTATCCATTACAAGGTAGTTCTTAGCTACATGACGTAATTGTCGTCGCTCATCCCATGAAAGGTGAGTAGGGACCTTCAATGTTTGCAAATATACAATGATATCCCTATACCAAGGGTCCACAGTTGAGATAAGGAAAATATGCTCATCGACAAAAGTATCCTCATAAACCTCCTCCTCCTCCAAACTTGGAAAATCAGATATAAGCTCCTCAAATATCAATGATTTCTTTGATTTCGTCGAAATGAACTCGACATCAAACTCTTGCAAAATGACAATCAATTCATTGTATTTTCCCCCAATCATCCTTCTAGTGAGGACGAACTGGAATGGATTGATATGAGCTACAACCAAGGTTTGGCGAAGGAGAATGTAATGTCTCAAACGTTGAACCGTATGAACGGTAGCCAAGGCAAGATTCTCGACATGGGAATAGCGAAGTTCCACATCTATAAGGTTTCGACTCAAATAGTATATGACATGCTCATGGAGCTCCTCATCCTCCTAAACCAAAACCATACCAACCGTCTCCATAGACGCGGCCACATAAATCAAGAAATCACGGCTATAGTCTAGTGGAATAAGTACGGGGTCCATTGCTAAGGCTTTCTTAAGAGCATCGAAAGACTCCTAGGCTTGCTCATCCCAATAAAAAGGGGTGTCCCTCTTAAAAGACGCATAAAGCCTTTAGTCAAGTTGGAAAAATTAACCACGAACCTTCGCAAGAAGTTCACCATGCCTTGTAAACACTAAAGGTGTCTAATATTACGCAGGGGAGACAAGTGAAGTATTGCCTCAACCTTTAAGGGATCAACTCTTATACCCTCCTTGGATATGATGAATCCTAGTAAATGACCAACACTCACACAAAAGATGCACTTGTGAGGATTTAAAAAAACTTGGTAATGGAAGAATCTTTCGAACACTAATCTCAAATGATATGGATGACGCACTCTCAAACAAGAGTGAGTAGTGAGATCATCCAAATATAATTCAATAATATTTTTAAGATCGTGGAATATTAAGGTCATGGCCCACTGAAATGTGGCTCTGGCTTTTTTAAGGCTGAAGGGCATCTTTCGATATGCAAAAGTACCCCAAGGAAAAATAAATGCAGTCTTATGTTGATCCTCAGGCTTAATCTGAATCTGATTATATCCGAAAAAAACCTCCATAAAGGAAAATACCTCACTTCCTGCACACTCATCCAAAATCTGATCAATAAATGGTGTGGGAAAATTATCCTTAGGACATGCACAATTTAAGTCACGAAAATCAGTGCATATACAGATCACTCCCTGCTTCTTATCCACCAGAATAGGATTTGAAACCCACTACGTCAAGGGAATGGGATAGATAAAACTAGCTTTCAATAGTTTCTCTATCTCAACTTTAATGGTAGGTGCTTTTCTAGGATTCACTGCATGTAAATGTTGTCGAAGCGGTTTTGCATCTGGATACATTTTGATCTCATGTTCGACAATATGAGGGTCTATACTCGACATTTCCTCATATGACCAAGAGAAAATGTCGTGAAACTCTTTAAACAACTCGATATACTCCTTGATCTCATCAAGGGAACAACCTGCCCCAATTTAGACATTCTCAACCTTTCCAGGATCATGAGAAATATTGATAGGAATGGTTGGTGATAAATTAGCTATGTTTCCATCATCCATCTAACTAGGAGAGCTTAATGGAACCATCGGGCTACCAATATTCTTGCTAAGAATATCCCTAAAGTCATCACACTCCATACGATCGAGCTTAGGAAGGAAATATCACCAATGATGCAACTCTTCCCAAGGTTTCTCAACCCCAGACATGGCCTCAAGAACAGCTTCATCCGATGGAAAAACATCATCAAGGAAATCATGTGAGCGAGATGACTCTAGAGCCCATGCAGGCAGCACATACGGGTCCTCCTCCTCCATCTGTAAAGAGGAAGGACTAGGATTTGCAACTTGATCAAGATTCCCTTGATACACCACCATTGTTGCAGGAAACGACACATCTATCTCAACGGGCACACTCGAAGTACTTGGTGAATGAAGAATCCAAGGATATTCCATATGGGTAGTGCAAAAAGACACCGAATTCGACGAGGATGAAGCCCCACCAAAACTAGACCCAATCATAAGAACGAGCACAGGACAACTAAAGGTTCCCATAAGAGAAGGATACATACCCATGCCCACACTCCCAGTTGCTGGTTGAGAATGATCGATAATCGGGATAGAAGCTCCCGATGATGCATTGACACTCAGATTATGGAATGACTTTTGATCAATCGTAACAATCTTCCCATTAAATGAAAATCATATCACTCTAAAGAGGGAAGAATCTACGACTTGCATACTATACATCCAATTCCTACCCAGTAAAATATTGTAGTCAAGGGGCACATCAACCACCTCGACCTTGATCATGACGGTCTTCCCTCCCAATTGGACCTCTAGAGAAGGAAGAATCCCGTGCGGTCGAAACGATCTACCATATAAAGCTGTCAACATAGTGGCAGATTGAGACAACGTGGGAGAACCCAAACCCTTCCAACATGACGAAGACATCACGGAAGTAGTAGTGCCTTCATCAATGACAGTACGCTTGACGGTGTTTTTAAGACACTCTACATGAATCAAAAGAGACACGTAGTAAGGCGCGAGGGCGCACTCCCATGGTTTCAAATTTGATCATGGTAGAAGAGTTATCATCACTAACCCCAAGAGTTATAGCTCATTTGACTAAAAGTTACTTTATAGAAATACAGTTATTAAGTTCAGTGTTTCTTTTTTTAAGTTACTTATAGTAAACGTGCATGTAACTTAAAGTTATAAATTAACTATATTGTAAAATTGCATTTCATTTATGTTATACAGGTGAATCCCTTATAGTCCTAAAGTCTCTTTATAATTCTTTAAAAAAGAAAATAAAATTGATATACAATTTAAATTTTCAAATCCAATTTATCTTAAAAGTAATTCTCACTTTATAAAAGTGGGACACTTAAGTTTATAAAAATAGTGTATTTGTAAATGTGAGCTTGCAGGACAAACTCAGAGATGGACGACAATTTTTTTCTACCTTTTACAACTCAACAACTTCATTTTGCAACCATCACCATGTATTTCAACCTCCACTTGCCACGTTGTGCATTGTTTACCATTTTGACCTTTTAGGCCCTTCTACAAATGAGCATAAATTTATCATCTGAAGTCTATTTTCAATGGTCTTTTTAACTACCTATTTTTTAGTTATGTTTCAATTTGAATAGTCTCTTTCTACTTTTCGAGCCATCTTACTTTGGTATTGTACTATGCTCAATCCAAGTGATATTAATTAAGACTCGTGGGACTTTATCAGGTTACCTTCGTAACAAAATACCCCCCCACCACCCCTTTAATACATTTTAAAAAGTCAAATATGAAAATGAAAACAATGTAGCAAATGGATTGATAGAGATGTCAATGTCTAATGATTTATAGCTTCACCTTCAAGGGATTGAAATCCTAAATCTAACTTGGAAAAATCTAGAAACTATGTTTGGTAAACACAATGAGATTCAAGGCCCCTTACTTGAAAACCAATTGATTGCTTAGAACCCTAGTGATTTCCATTGCATTGGTGATTTTCTATCTAAGCTTAGGACACTTAGTCAAGAGTCTACTTACAAAATTCCCTCTTTTGAAGTTTCTTGTGATTATCTTACTATAAATTAATATAAGTTATTGCATAGATTTGATTGATAAATAATGTAGGTACACCTAAAAAATACTTCTTAACACAATAGAAGAAAAACCTCGAGCATTTGAAGAAGCAACATCCTCACACAACAAACAAAACAAGCGTCGCAAACCTTATAATCCAAATTCTACTCAAAATGATGATAAAAGAACTAAGTCAAAAGCGAAAAAAAGGTTGAGCTACATTGTAGTTTTTGTGGGATAGATGGTCACATGGAATCTAAATGTTTCAACAAGATGGAAATTTTTATGTACCAAATACTTAATATATCATAATATAATAGACTACACACCATGTACAATAATGTAAAAATGGAGAACAGCTCCAACATAGATAAGAGATATAAGTTACAAAATGACTCCTCAAATAATAGTAGAACCTTCTCCAAATGTCCCAATATATTTGTTACAGCTAATTTTATCACACATGGTGGACCACACCTTTATGGCCTTCCCTGTCCCTCTGCAAACTCTTTAGACCCCATGGACCATTTTTCTACCTTTGATGTTCCCAATATCATCCCTAAAAACATGTCTTATTTGATATACATGACTTTTAAACCTATTCTCGCGTATATATGCGGATTTAACCCTCAAATCCATGTACATCGAGATGTGTGTAAAAGGCCAAATAGTTTTGGAGTTTTCCTTGATGTGGATCCAATTCACTTGTCTCTAGGCCTTCCATATGCCTTGAGATCGCTCAGATTTGACCTTCCATTACCCCATTGAAGCATTACATAAGGAACCCTTTGGATACATTGAAGAAAGGAGGAATTGACGAGCAAGAAAACTATAGTCCATTGTTTCCGTAGCTTATACTTGATTCTGCATCCCTTTGTCCCTTAGAGGACTTTGTGTTCTTCCCAAGCTTTCCTTTGCTTGTGAGCTTGCTATCAAGAGATGGAGGATTGAAGTGGTGGAGGCCCAGGTGGAGGACTCAGTTTCTCCGATTCGTAGATGTGCCGACAGAGGTTGTCACTATTATAATCTCTGATTTATATTAATAGAAATATATTTTCCTGTCCAATAATGTGTATTTAAATGAGTATTGAATCCACGGATGCTTTTAAATGCTTATATGTTATTTATTATATATGCTAGAGTAGGTCTAACACAATTATATAGCATGCTTGTCTTGTTTGTTGAATGTCGAGAGAGCAAATTGCTTATACAAGCGAGAGTGGAAAAGCTCAACGGGGATCTACATCAAACGTCCAGAATAAGGTATGTTTCGAGATCCTTTAGTGTTAGATGTTTGGTTTCTCTTGCATATAGGAAAGGATTGATTTCTGTGGTTACTCTATCTGTTGTGGTACCCCAAGCCATAGGAAGTTTTCTCCGTAACAGAATTGGTGACTCTGCTAGGGAGTTCCTAGTAATTTCCTTTGGGGGTTTTTATCGGCATTCATTGTTGTTGAATTGATCTGATTTCTCTGTTTTTGAGTCGGGTCTGGGGGCATGTTTTCCTAGTAGTGTCTGATAGGAGTAAATTTTGTCTCAGCTTGTCTGTTTACCTTCTTTTTATCTCTTTTTCTTCCTGTACATGATTTTTTTTCTTCACAGTCGTGTGTACACGCAGGTTTTACTGGGAATTCCACGTATATACGCAGGTTTTCTGCAAACAGTCGTGTATTCCCTTAGTTTTTCCTTTTTGAGGAAGATTAAGTGTTACTGGGTGATTGTGGATGATTGTTGAGTCTTCTTGGATGCTGCTAGAGTCTGTATACACCTCTGTTTCTGACCAGAGACATCTTTTTGTTAGAATTTTTTAAAATGTTCTTGTCATTGCATTTTCTATTTTTTGTTTTGATATTAGTGCATTATGTCTCTTTTACCTTGGTTCTTTACTTGGGTGCTATTTAATAGTGCTTGTAGAGTATGGGGGTGGTAGAGTCATTATTTTGCTTCGTTATCTCATTTTGATTAAAAAAATACAAAAATATTTACTTTTTGCATCATTATGCATTTTTGCATTTTGCATTTTACATGGTACTTGCATTAGGTTTGCTTGGAGAAGTATTAGTCAAACTTTCATATAGGAATAACTGCATTTTCATTTGAAGGAGAATTTTGCATTTCACGTAGTAGCATACCCCGTTTTTCATTTGACACAGTGCATTTGCATTGATTGTTAGGTGTGCATTTTACTTCTTGTTGTGTCATAAAACCATTAGTTGCATGATCATTTACCCTTTTGAGTAATAAGCCAATTAAAATCAACGCATAATAAAATGAATTACACTCTTTTCTTTTATAGGGTGCACCAACAAGATTAGGTTTTAGGGTCTTGGAATAGTTCATTGTGAGTAAATTCTCCAAGACCACTAAACAACAAAATGTATGTGTCTATCCAGGTGAGAGTGTGAAATTCCTTGGTATAATTAGTGTTTCTCAGGATCCTCCTCTTACAAGGGAGTTAAGCATGAGGTAGCGTCATAGGTTATTGATTGGGATGACCCCTAGTCATAACTAAGTAGCACCGGAGATATTTATAGGATTGTATTTGTATCTGGGGGCTCTTTCGAAAGTTTCAGGCTTTGCTACCTTGCCCATATGGTCAATCCTGCTTGCAACTGTTCGCTTGAGAATTGATTATATTGAGGTGACCTTATTTTCCTTACCTAGGTTATCGAGGGGGTACTTCGCAGACGTTATTCTACAGGTGTCTTGGCCAGGTTGGGGTCGGACAACACAGTCGCTACATGCGTTGAAGCTAAGGGCCACAATAATTGGTTATGAACCTCCACTTGTTGTGTATGGGAGTCTCAAGCCTCTCATAGGTGAGACATACTTTCTTCATTCGGGAGCTCACATATCCTACCCTTGCTTGCTTGTGATTTGGATTTACATTGTATAGGTGTATGCTCTATGCATGCTAGTTTTCTTAGGGTTTGCGTAGTTAGAAAGAGACTTTTTTATTTTTTTGAGTCATTGTGTATTCGGGTGTGGCTCTTCACAATTCTTGTAATTTAGTAGGGCTTCTGCCTTCCACATCTCCTCCTCTTTTGGGAGAGAGAAATAGACAGTCTGGGCGGACTACTTCTCACATTGATTCACACACGATGGGATATCACGAGGATGAGATTCCTGAGATTTTTTCTCCACCTCAAGAGGCTGGGGAGGAACAACCTACTCCTATATATGATCCTTCACTAGATATACCTTCACATTCCGGTTATGATCCCTCATTCATAGGTCACCGGTATTGGTTTTTAGGCGATGAGACTCACCATAAACCCACAAGAACTAGTCATGTTAGTTATGGCATGCTTGATATCCCTATGCATGGTACAAAACATCATGCTAAATCAGAACTTGACCCTAGCACTACGCTTGGGGGCACTCCTATTCCTTTCTATGCGGATAGATTTGGGAGCACTAGTCACATTGCACCTTCCATCCCGATGAAGGAAGCTACCTCACATGTTATTCCTAGACGTAGTGTTAGTAGCCATATGGGGATACCTAAACCGAGATGAGTGACCATAGGGAATACCACTTATATCTCTTCACATGTCCCTTCGTCCTCTATTCCTACTCCTTCGAATGCATTTTTGACAAACCTCCCTCCCCCTCATTCACGTGGTCCTTCGGGTCGGAATGTTGCTACTAGTCATGTTCATACTGCGACTATTCGTATAGTAGTATCTCAGAGTCAAGTATCTCCTGTTGTCTCGAGAGGTCATATTCCTATTTCTGGATCGTCTTATGGCCCATTGCATGGAGTTCCCCTTATCCCTACTTATGGAGATTCTCATGGGATATCCCATGGGACATCTTATGGAGCTTCTCATGGACAATCTTATGGACCACAGTCTGGACAAAGCTATAAAACTTATGGGTATGGGTATCAACAACCCGCTTACTCCTCTAATTATGGCTTTGTAGTACCACATAGTCAAGGTACACCACATCATAATGCCTCCATGCAGCCCTACACGGGTTAAACGAGAGGAGGATATTATGGCCAAGGCCATGGTATTTACAGTAGTTAGCCTTATATGAACCAAAACTATCAGGGAGCATCGCATAGACCGGATCAACCTAGGCTCCCTTTCCTCTCAACGTTAAATTTACTTGACTTACCGAGACTAATGAATGATTTGGTATCTGATGACCTAGCTTGGACGGCTGTCCCTACCAAGCTTCCCTCAAACATTCCCAAATTTGAGGGAAAACCAGGAGAATATCCTAGTGAACATGTCACTACCTTTCACCTTTGGTGCTCTTCCAAATCCTTACATGATGACCCTATCTGGTTAAGGCTATTTCAATGCATCCTCACCGGGCCTGCAGCGAAATGGTACATAGAGTTACCGAGGGGGGCATTCGTTTTGTTCGATGACCTTGATATGACTTTCCTCAATCACTTCCAGCTACTAGTGCGTTATGACGTTGGTATGAAACTCTTGTCAACATTTCAGCAGGACAAAGCCACACATATCTCGGACCATATCCAAGAGTGGTGTAGACGGAAGAGGTTGATTAAATATTTCATACCGCCAGAGTTTCTCCTTGAGTGGTTCCTTAAATTATTGCTACCTTACATTGTGAAGGATGTTTCTACATCTGGAGTCCAGAACAAGGAACAATAAATTTTTAGGGAACAGGAATTGGATTTGATTTATGCTGAATTTGGATTGTTATATGAGATCACACCTAACGCTCCGCATTCTAGTTTTGATCCCAAGATCAATCTTGGACCACATGCCGATGGCATTGTGGGTTGTACAAGTACCAAACCTACGGATTCGGTTGCAAAACAAGTGAGTTAATTTTCTATTAATCAATATGCATCTGGACAAGCTACAGCTTCGTCTCAACCCACCCAAACATCGAGTGTACTTTTCGTGCAATCGTTGGACCAGAAGGGCAACCAACAGCCTGGAAGGAATAAGAAAAAGGGTAAAAACAATGGTAAGGGTGGGAACAAGAACAAAAATGACAATATTAATGACAAGAATGACCGTACTACTGGGGGGGACAAGCAGTCTAAACGTAAGGTTAAGTTTCCTTACAAATTGTGTAAGGATGACCACCTCGCTCACTTGTGCCCTCATATGGAAGATGCCTCGAGGTTCATAGCATTGGGCCCAACTATGCTGACCAATCCTTCACCCCATAATAAAAATATGAACTCGAGGACCCATGATCCTCATTCTGCATTGGGTGGAGATCAAAATCCATCGGAAACCAGTACTGGTCATGAGTGCATCAACATGGTGCATGCTACTAAGGTTGTGACTCGTGCGAAAGACTATGGTTCATCACAACCAGACCTTGGGAAGGAACCTTTTCTAACAGAGAGCCCTTTGCGTAATGAAAATTTTACAGATAAACCTGAGATTGCACCTCGCATTCCTAAGGGAGTCCTAAAGTGTTCGGGGCATAATCCTAATGCCCGAGCTGCTCAAAACTATTCTGTTGTCGAGGATTTGGGCCAAACTCCTTATGTAATGTTTACGCTCGAAGTACTTTAGAGTTGTCCATCGCAGAGGAAAGATTTGCTTTCTGCTCTTGGGGTGAATGATGATAACTATTCTTCCGTCATCAAAATTGAAACCATGGGACTCCAGCCTCGCTTTCCTTACTATGTGTCTCTCTTGATTCATGTAGAATGTCTTAACATGACCGTCAAACGCACTGTGATTAGCGAAGGCACTGCTGCTTCCATGATGTCTTTGTTGTGTTGGAAGGGTTTGGGTTCTCCCGAGTTGTCTAAATATTCTACGATGTTGATTTCCTTTGATGGTAAATCATTTTGGCCACACGAAATTCTTCCTTCTCTTAAGGTCCGTTTTGGAGGGAAGACCATCGCGACTGAGGTCGAGGTGGTTGATGCGCCCCTTGATTACAATCTTTTACTGGGTTGGAATTGGATGTATAGTATGCAAGTCGTATCCTCTTCTCTATTTCAAGTTGTATGCTTTCCATGTAATGGGAAGATTGTTATGATTGATTAGACATCATTGAAAAATCCGAGTGTAAATGCATCATCGGGAGCTTCTATCCCGATTATCAACCATTCTCAGCCGGCAACTGGGAGTGTGGGTGTAGGTATGTATCCATCCATTACGGGGACATTTAGTTGTCCTACACCCATCCTTATGATCAGATCTCATTTCTATGGGGCTTCGTTTCATTGAATTTGGTGTCTTTTCGCACTACCCATACGGAATATCGTTGGATTCTTCTTACACCGAGTCCTTCGAACGGACCTATCGAAACGGACATGTCGTTGCCTGCAGCAATGATAGCATATCAAGAGAATCTTGATTGTGTTACAAAGCCTAGTCCTCCCTCTTCGCACACGGAGGAGGAGGACCCGTTGCAAATCCTAGTCCTTCCTCTTCACAGACGGAGGAGGAGGACCTATACGTGCTTCCTACATGGGTAGTTGAGTCCTCTCATGCACTTGATTTCCTTGATAGTGTTTTTCCATCAGATGAAGCTATTATTGAGGTCATGTATGGGGTTGAGCCACCTTGGGAAGAGTTACATCATAGATCTTATTTTCTTCCTAAGCTTAACCATTTGGAGAGTGAGTACTTTAGGGAGATTCTTAGCGAGAAGATTGGTAGCCATGTGGTTCCATTAAGCTCTCCTGGTCAGATAGATGATGGGAACATGGCGAATATATCACCTAATATTCCTATCAATATCTCTCATGATCCTGGCAAGATTGAGAATGTCTATATTGGGGCAGAATGTTCCCATGCTGATATTCAGGAGTATACCGAGCTGTTTAACGAATTTCGTGACATCTTTGCTTGGTCATATGAGGAAATGCCAAGTATCGACCCTTGTATTGTCGAACATGAAATTAAGATCTATCTGAATGTGAATCCTATTTGACAACATT
The DNA here is from genome assembly GCA_001517045.1 of Pseudotsuga menziesii. NCBI lineage: Eukaryota > Viridiplantae > Streptophyta > Pinopsida > Pinales > Pinaceae > Pseudotsuga > Pseudotsuga menziesii. The sequence goes on from LPNX010032673.1 coordinate 127,043, forward strand.
TGCGTGTGGTGAATGCTAGAAAAGCACCCACGATTAAGGCTGAGATAGAGAAGCTGTTAAAATCCATTTTTATCTATCCCATTTCATTGATGGAGTGGGTTTCAAACCCCGTTTTGGTTGATAAGAAATAGGGAGCGATACGTATATGCATTGATTTCCGCAATTTAAATTGTTCTTTTCCTAAGCATAATTTTCCCACACCATTTATTGATCAAATTTTGGATGAGTGTGCAGGAAGCGAGGTATTTTCCTTCATGGATGGTTTTTTTGGATATAATCAGATTCAAATCAAGCCCGAGGATTAATATAAAACTGCATTTATTTGTCCTTGGGGTAGGTTTTCATATCAAAAGATGCCTTTCGGCCTCAAAAACATTGGAGTCACATTTCAGTGGGCTATGACCTTGATTTTTCACGATCTCAAATCGATTATTGAAGTCTTTCTGGATGACCTTGCTGCTCATTCTCGGCTAAGAGTGCATCATTCCTACCATTTGAGATTAGTATTCGAAATATGCCTCCATTACCAGGTTAGGTTCAATCCTCATAAGTGCATCTTTTGCATGAGGTCTGGTCGCTCGTTAAGGGTCCGTTGTTTCTAAGGAGGGCATAAGAGTCAATCCCTTGAAGGTTGAGGCAATACTTCAATTGTCTCCCCTGATAAATATTAGACATCTTCAATGTTTGCAAGGCATGGAAAATTTCTTACAGAGATTCGTGGTTAACTTTTCCAATTTGACCAAAGGATTTATGCATCTTTTAAACAAGGACACTACATTTTGTTGGGATGAGCAAGCCCAAGAGTCCTTTGATGCTCTTAAGTGAGCCTTAGCATCGACCCTCGTGCTTAGTCCACCCGACTATAGCTGTGACTTTTTTTATTTATGTGGCCGTGTCCATGGAGACGATTGGTATGGTTTTAGTTCAGGAGGATGAGGAGCTCCATGAGAATGTCATATATTATTTGAGCCGGAACCTTATAGATGTGGAAATCTGTTATTCCCATGTGGAGAAATCGAAGAAATCGTTAATTTTTGCGGAGCTCATTTCTGATTTCCTAAGGGAGGAGGAGGAGGAGGTTTATGAGGATATGTTTGTCGATGAGCATATTTTCCTTATCTCAACTTTGGATCCATGGTATGGGGATATCATCATATATTTACAAACATTGAAGGTCCCTTCTCACCTGTCATGGGATGCGCGACGACGATTACGTCACGTATCTAAGAACTACCTTATAGTGGATAAAACTTTGTACCACTATGGGGTAGATTCCATTTTACATCGTTGTTTAACCCATGAAGAGGTTGAGGTTGTGTTGAATGGTTGCCATGTAGGGGCATGTGGTGGTCATTTATATGGGCTTTTTACAGCCCAAAAAATCTAGAGAGCGAGATATTTTTGGCCATCAATCTTTAAAGATTGTGTTAATGCGGTCAAGAAGTGTCACCCTTGCCAAGTGTTTGCATGCAATATGTGCTCACATCCTATCCCATTACATCCGATTATCACTGTTGATCCCTTCACCAAGTGGGGGATTGACTTCATGGATTGCAACCCAACTTCAGCTAGGGGGAATCATCATATTATAGTGGCTGTTAATTATTTCACGAAATGGGTTGAGGCTATGCCCACAATAAAATTCAATGGTGAGATAGCCGCTTATTTCGTATTCAACCAAATTATTACTCGGTTTGGAATTCCGAAAGAGCTTGTCACTGACCATGGTAGGCACTTTCACAATCGAATGATGGAATAGTTGCCCTCGAAGTTAGGGTATAAGCAAGAACACTCCTCTTCTTATTACCCTTAGGCGAATGGAAAGGTTAAAGTAGTGAACAAATCACCTAATTCCATTCTCCAATGAACCATCACACAAAGCAAAACAAATTGGCATATAATGTTATATCCTGCTTTGTGGGCCTATAGGACCATAGTTAAGACTGCCATCAGTGTTTCTCCATATGAGCTTGTACATGGAGTGGAGTCTGTCTTGCTAGTTGAATGCAAAATCCCGTCATTGAATCCCGTCATTGAATGAGCAGCACCGAGATGCCTTAATGGCTCTTGAAGTAAATAAGCATCGCATTAAGGTCCAGTATGATAAGTCTATCCATCCGAGGAGGTTTAGTGAAGGTGATTTGGTCCTTTTGTGGGATCAAGATAAAGAACCCTTGGGGGCAAGGAAGTTTGATCCCATGTGACATGGTCCTTACATGGTTAAACATGTGTTAGAGAAGGGTGCCTATGAGTTGGTAGATTATGAAGGGACAGCCTTGGCAGAGCCTAGAAATGGGCTCTATCTTAAAAAATACTATGCATGATCTTCAGCTAAGGCTGATTGTTGTATATTATTGTACAATTTTTTGCATAGTTAGGTTTTCTTATGGTGATCAGGTTTGTTGATTAGCTTTCGTCTCTTATGGAAGACTCCAATGGAGTCTTCCGCTTACATAGGATTTTTTGATGGTGCTAGCCACCACACTCAACACTCAACCTCTGCTGCTTGGGTGATTTATACTCCTACGGGTTAGGTATTGTCTTCAGGAGGCGTATGTTTATGGCCTTCTTCGAACAATGTTGCTGAGTATAGTGTTGTTATCAAGCTATTATAGGATGCCATTTCACATATTCTCTCTCTTGAGGTACGTCTTGATTCACAGTTAGTAGTGTCATAGCTTAATGGCTTGTATCGTATTAGGGATCTGTTGTGCCCCTACCCAACATCCTTTAAAAAACATTATTTCATCAAACAAAATTGTATTTTGTTTTGATGAAATATTTGAATTCCATATAACAAAACTAAAGAATTGAATACCACCATATGCCTACAGCGAATAAAATAAATTGCCACATTACCATATTTGAATTGATGGTGAAGACATGTATGGATAGACAAATCCTGAATTTCTGCAGATAAAAGAGATTTAGTTTTCAGCAAATATATATTCATTAATTGTTTTTGAAAATCTTTTAGTATGAATTAAATATTGCCGAGATATTATTTGATTATATCAACACGTTTCTCTTCCAGAAATTAATGCGTAGATAGTTAGCAATAATAATTGTTGAGTTATTCATTTTGTTTCTGCAGAGATTCGAGGGTCTCAGTTGATTAGCTTCATTCCAGAAAAGGAACGAAACTACCGGGATTGTTGCCAGTTACAAGAAATCGCGTCTTCAACTAACATGTGTTTTTCTGGGCTACATTGTGAGCAAATGGAGGAAGATCTAAGAAATCCGCCACATGGGTTTTCTTCAGAACATATCCATTTAGTTAAACTCGGGGGAATTTCACCAGAAAATGATGGATTTTGGGATATTTTTAGGGTTCTCTGAACGCGATTTTTGCAGTTGCGGCCGGCAAAGAAATGGTTGTTTCCAGAAATTCGCCTATGCAGAGCTTAATTTGTTTTGATTTTTGCTGATCCTGGTTTATTTAAATGGAGAAGAATTTGATTGCTGGGGGGGACTAGACTGTGAGATGTTTCTCTCAGATCAAACACTGCTGTCTAGAGTAATTCTGGGAATGCTCAACAGTATTGGAGAATTTCTTTTTCAATGTTTGAAGAGCAAACCAAGAGCTGGAGCTGGGGAAGCAGACTGGGGGCTGCCAAAGCTTAAGAGATTTCTCTCTTGAAAGCTCATCAAACACTGCTGCCAGGGGGTCGATAGTTGGGGAAGTGGAAGAACGACACTACTGTTTAATCTACCTATGACTCGAGATATTTTCATGTCAACAGTTACAGTATGTTGAATTGATGATGCTTAATCTATGTTTATAGTTTTAATACTTTGCATATGGTTTATGATGTCTATTGGTCTTGTTATCCATTTTCTATATTATCAGTATTTGTCATAACATTCTTTAAAGAATTTTTGCAAATATTTTTGTATCATTATCGACTTTTTAATGTTTCGGTTTTGTTGATATATCATGTCGTGAAGTGATGATTGATATTACAGCTTATATGATATGTAATGATTATTGTATGGTGTTGTGAATGTTTGAATTTCTTTTAATATTCTCAAGGGTACTCATGCAGTAGTTCTATCAACAGAATTTTCTTGCTCCTGATCACGATTAGAGTTAGAATGGATTTTATTTTCTGTCAATTATATCATTTTAAAATTCTGGCTGAATTAGATTTTTTTATATGTATTACATTTAGATTATTTCTTGTAATCACTGTATATAATATATTTCTGTAGAACATTTGTTAATATTTTTGTTTTGCTCCTTGTATTTTGAATTAACTAGTTTGAAGTATATTTAAATTAACAGTTTGATCTTGTAAATATATATATTAATTAACCTTCATAATCTTAGGTATAGGTCTGATTATAAATCAGTAGCATAAACTGATCTAAGTTAGCTGATTAATATTGTAATTAATAACAGTTATTAACTTGTATAGAAATAAGTATAGATCTAATTAACTAGGACCGTAGTTTTAGTTTTAGACTCTCGGGCTAACAGAGCCTTTAAACATGTCGAAAACAACCATCCCAAACAGCTAGGAGCTTGCCCTAAGGATCCCGGTCTGGGTTGTCTCCCCCGTTGCGTGCATAGTCACATATGCCCGTCAATAGGATCCGACATTATTACGAAGATTCTTACGTGTGAGATTGTTAGAACAAAAATTTGACAACATAACATACATACATGTTCCAATAACTTTTAATCAAGTTGTTGACTCATATGATAACTATGTGTTAGACTGGAATTTGTTTCATAGACTATAAGCACATAACAAACATACATTTTTAAACAAATATAAATAAATAAAATTGATCATCATAAAAAAATTTCATTAAACATTCAAAATGTGATGTCATAATACAAAAAATGGGGCTTCTGAGCCACCAAAATATAATACACGGTAGTACAAAAATGAATCACGCTCAGGTCTCTAAACCTATGGAGGAGGAGGGGGGTTCTGATCGTGGTAGCACACCACGACTCTAGCTAGTCATCAGAATAATTGAACCCATGCTCGTGGTACACCAAACACCTGACGTTGCATGGCCTCAGGAAAGTCCTCAACTTGTGCCATGGGTACCCCGTGTGCCAATCGTACAAAGTTTGTATGGATGCTTTGGAGTGTCTGCTCTGCATCAACACCCATGATATCATCTCCTCTTCCCCTCCATCTATGACGAGGGAAGTCGTCAGGCCACCATGGTCCAACATCTGCATACATATGACAGGTTATCATTATGTGTCATCACACCAAAACAATTCTTTGAGTCTATATATCAAAAAACACAAAAAAAATTAATAATTCAAAAAACTTAAAAAGAGGGTTTGGGATTCGTTACCAATGTCACCGTATACTACTCCTGGTGGTAGGGGCATGTTCGGATCTCCCCGAAAATCTATCCTCGCATAGGGATAATCATCGATGGCAACAATTTGGCACTGCCACCATGGAAAGAAGTCAGCTGGGTAGGGGTTAGACACCCTACCATTGCCCAGTCTATGCATAGCATCCACCCAACGTCATTGGGCCATATCTCGAACCCCGTGAGGAGGAACTTCAACTCTAGGGCTTAGCCCTGGAACACGCTCAATATACTGCCAAAATCAAAGTTTCATACCCTGCCCATCTTGTAGTCACTGAGCTGTTGCTTCATGTTACTCAATAGCGCAGTGCTTCAGTCATACACTGTAGGTCTCATGTGTGAGGTCAGAGGGGTCATACGATGGCGGAAATACATTATAAGTCCATCCCAGAAGTGGAGTGATGAAGTATCCCAAATGGAAGACCAACCATCCAATTAGCATAGTACAATAATACAACTTTGCATATAACTGCAAATACATAAAACAGTCCTGGATACATAAGAGTATAATGGCCATGAATAGGCATGATATAAGATATCACATAAGTGGTCATCGCCACTTACAATATACATAGATCAGAATCTCCATGATGAAGATATACAAAGGACCATGATCTCCATAATGGCTGAAGATATAGAACAGATCAAGATCTCCATAATGGCTAAAGATATATAACAGATCAAGATCTCCATAATGGCTGGAAATGTCTGACATATATTGGAATCAAGTCACGAGAGCTGAAATCTCATGAACACTGGCATGATCAAGGAGGTAGCATATAAGAGTTGTGACCAATCTGGAAGGTCTTCTACACAAACCGCTACGAGTACATGTCCTACTATGTGAATAGAGGTGTCAAGGTTTAACATAGTAGTCCATCGTCCGATTACCGGTCATTAATGTATATCATTAACATACGTGAGATCACCCACCGATAATGAAAATGGGAATCAAGGTACTAGAGTGCAAACTAACAAGTGTGAATAAATGTGTTGAGGTCAAACACTTGAGAGGATCCATCGATCAGGGGACATTGATGTATTCCCAAAGACTGTCGATGGCGAGAGAACCTGCCACTGATGAATGCAAGTTTCAAGGCACTCAAAATGACTCTAGATTCCAATCCCAGAATAAATGATTTGAAGTCGATGGGATGAAATCCACTGGAAGGAGGGAATTAAGGCTTCCCCCATCATCCAACATGAGGTACTCAGCAAAGTTGTATAATGTGGAAGGACTCGATCATAAGGTGCATGAACTAGTAACTGTAGCAAGAATGGCCGACGTGCAAAGTCAAGATAACTGAGGAATGGCCAAATCAGGGTTCAAATTCCTTCAAACAAGAGAATAATGGCATATGGTGATTGAATGAAGGCAGCATAGACTCGACATACAACCTGGGACATCTCTGCGACACAGGAGGCATCGACAGAGGCTCCATAGGGACTAGAAGCTTAACCAGTCGGTGGAGATAAACTTAGATAAATGAGTACAGCTCCTAAATTCAAACTATAACCCACCCAATGGATGTGATATACAGTGCTCTGTTTGAAGGCCACATGACTCGACAGCTACCACAGATAACATCTTTCCTTGTCCGGCTTTTTGGTTTTTTGAATTTTTTTGGACTTTTTCAGTTATTTAAAATTCTTGAAAAAGAATAAAATGGATTTATAGTGACACACTAGGAGGAGACGAGTGTCATAAGGGAAAATAAACTAGTTCCAAGTAGTGGAACATACCTATGCTCAATGCAAGGATACATGTGTAGGATATCGACACTCGGGGGAAAATCTCCTCCTGATAAAAAGGGAAACAAGCTGCAAAGGATATAAAAGATGGCTCTGCATGGCTAGACATGAGACAAGCTTAGGCTATATGGCTGAATACGCAATGTCAGGGGAGCCGACATAAATCTCAATAAGGCAGGCAATGCTCATGATAATGCATTCACAACTTGACATGAGGGATTCTTGAGGGATATGGGCCAACGAAAGATCAAGAGGAGTATGAGACTCTTGCGAAATGTCATGGCGGTACTATACAATGGACTCCCACACCCTAAAGGAGAAAACGTCAGCATGGGCACCAAATGCAAATAAGGTGCTAACTAGGGTACCCATGTAAGGTGAAGCTCTACCACTGATATCATGCCACTTCTAAAGTAGCAAGAAGGTTCCGTGACATAATAGAGTGGGTTCATACCTAAGGTCATGATGAGATGGTCATAAGGTTATGAAAAAATTAAAATGGTGATTAAACCTAACCTATATTCCATTTTAGACATGATACCTGAGATTGGCACGAATGGGTCAATCCAACGGCTAAAACGGCACTGAAAAAGGTCCTCTACATCATGAATTATGTCAAAAACGGTCCAAAATGGTTAGAAAATGTCGAAACTATAGGAAAGGGGGTAAAAAATTTCAAATATTTGAAAATTTTCTATAAATAGTAAACAATTCAAAATATTATAAAACATTTGAAACTTTTACCCATTTGAGCTCAAATTTTGAACAGCGAATTCCAGGAGATCCAGTCGACAGAATCCACTACCGTTTCTTCCAGGTATTTACCCATGCTCATCTCTTTCATTTTGATGCAATGTTTATCAAAATGTCTAAAAGGCCAATCTAATGGCTCAACAAGCTCTACGTGCATGCAGACTCTACAAGTTTTGGTGTCTTGGTGGTTTGAGGGCCAAACCAAGACTATTACAGATGCTGGTGGATTACTGGGATCTAGACTCGGAGTCCTTCTAGATAGATGGGATGTCCCTCACTATAGAGGTGGAGGGCATATACTTCATTACAGGGCTTTCTAGACGAGGGGAAGTAGTGAACCTTCATTCTCGTGGTGGGCCAAGAGGTGGCCTGACTATCGACGAGTACATTGTGGTGTTGCTATCCAGACACAGAGAAGGTGGGGAGTCAGGTCCCTACCAATGCTATACAGGTGCTGAGCCTGAAGGCCATACTATTGACATTGGGTAGGATAGTAGGCTTGGCATTACTCCACCAGGCCTCGCGGCCTCTGATCTTCTATGCAGTGGAGTGCATGAGACCCATGATTTACGACTGGAGCACTACACTACTGAGCAACATGAAACATCAGCTTAGTGAGTGTAAGGTAGGTAGAGTGCGGAACTTCGGGTTCAGCAGTATTTTGAGCACATTTTTCTTCGAGCATGTTCCAGGATTGAGCCCCAGATTGGACATTCCTCTTCATGGGGTTCGAGTTCCGGCCCAACTACATTGGGAATATGCTATGCGCAAACTAGGGGGTGGTAGGGTGGCCAACCCATATCCAGCTAACTTCTTTCCATGGTGGTGACGATAAATAGTTACCATCGATGACTACCCCTACACGGGGATAGATTTCCAGGGGGACCTATACATGCCGCTACCACCGGGATCGGCATATGGCGATATAGGTAATGAATCTTGACCCTCTCTCCTTTTTTTTTGAGTTTTAATTTTTTTTTGTGTTTCCTTGATTATATGGAATCAAAAAGACATTTTTGCGTGACAATACATAGTGACATCTACCATTTATGTGCAGATGTGTGACCATGGCGGCCAGAAGGATTCCCTCATCATAGATGGAGGGGAAGAGGAGATGATATCATGAGTGTGGATGCGGAGCGGATGATCCAGAGCATTCATACCACTTTTGTGAGACTGACACATAGGGTTCCCATGGTGCAAGTTGAGGACTTTCCTAAGGCTATGCAGTGGCAGGTGGTGGGTGTACCATGTGCATGGGTGCGATTATTCCGATGGCTAGCTAGAGCCGTAGTGACCTTCCATGATCACAACCCTCCTCCTCCTCCACAAGATTAGACACATGGGAGTGTATACATTTTGTACTATCGTGTATTATATGTTGGTGGCTCGAGAGCCCCAATTTTGTATCATGACATTATGTATTATCACATTTTGGTTTTTATATATAAAATTTTTATGGTGATTGGTTTATTTATTTACAAGTGTAAAATTTTTGTTTGTGATTAATTTACTGTGAATGAAACAAATGCCAATCTAACACATAGTTAGCATATGAGTCAGCAACTTGATTTTTATTTCTTGGAATATGTATGTATGTTATGTTGTTAAATTGTCATTCTAACAATCTCACACGTAAGAATCTTCTCAATAACGTCGGATCTCTAACATGGTACAAACCATTAAGCTGTGACACTGCTAACTCCGAATCAAGACGTACCTCAAGAGAGAGAACGCCATGTGAAATGGCATCCTATAGAATCTCAATAACGACACTATATTCAGCAACATTGTTGGAAGACGGCCGTAGACATACGCCTCTTGAAGACAGTACCTAACCCATAGGAGTATAAATCACCCAAGCAGCAGAGGCTAAGTGTTGAGTGTGACGACTCGCACCATTCGCGAATCCTATGTAGGTGGAAGATTCCATTGACATCTGCCAAAATAAACGGAAACTAATCACAAAATCGATCATGAAAAGAAAAAGACCTAACTATACAAAACTATACAATAATATACAATAAGCATCCTTGGCTGAAGATCATGCATAGTATTTTTTGAGATAGAGCCCATTTCTAGGCTCTGCCAAGGCCATTCCTTCATAATCCTCTAACTCATATGCACCCTTCTCTAGCACACGCTTGACCATGTAAGGACCCCGTCACATAGGATTAAATTTTCCTGCCCCCAAGGGTTCTTTCAGTTGATCCCACAAAAGGACCAAGTCTCCTTCATTAAACCTCCTTGAACTGACAAACTTATCGTACTGGACTTTTACGCGACGTTTATTGACTTCTAGAGCCACCAAGGCATCTCGACGCTGCTGATCAAGTTGCTCAAGGTGAACCAAATTCTCCTCGAATGGTGAAGTATCTGGTAAGAGTTCTACAACTAGCTTCAAAGAAGGAATCTCGCATTGAACTGGCAATATTGACTCCACTCCATGTACAAGTTGATATGGAGAAAAATGAGTGGCAGTCTTAACATTGGTTCGATATGCCCACAAAGAAGGATATAACATGATGTGCCAATTATTCTTGCTTTTTGCAATGGTTCATTGGAGAATGGATTTGAGTGATTTATTCACTGCTTCTACCTATCCATTCGCTTGAGGGTAGTAAGAAGAGGAATGCTCTTGCTTATACCTAACTTTGATGCCAACTCTTCCATCATACGGTTCTGAAAGTGTGAGCCATGGTCAGTGACAAGCTCTTTTGGAATCCTGAACCGAGTAATAATTTGGTTGAATACAAAGTGAACGGCTATCTCACCATTGGATTTTACTGTAGGCATAGCCTCAGCCCATTTCGTGAAGTAATCAACAGCCACTATAATATGATGCTGCCCCCCAGTCGAAACTGGGTTGCAATCCATAAAATTGAGCCCCCACTTAGTGGAGGGACCGGCGGTGATAATGGGATGTAACGGGGAAGGTTTCAAGTGCATATTACATGTGAACACCTAGCAAGGGTGGCACATCTTGATCACATCAACACAATATTTAAAGGTTGACGACCAGAAATAACACGCTCTTAAAATATTTTGAGCTGTAGAAAGCCCGAATAAATGACCACCACACGCCCCTCTATGGCAATCATTCAGCACAACCTCGGCCTCTTCATGAGTTAAATAGCGTTGTAAAATGGAATCTACCCCACGGCGGTACAAAGTGCTATACACTATGAGGTAGTTCTTAGACACATTATGTAATCGTCGTCGTTCATCTCGTGAGAGGTGAGTAGGGGTCTTCAATGTTTGTAAATATATTATGATATCCCCATACCATGGGTCTAAAGTTGAGATTAAGAAGATGTGTTCGTCGACAAACGTATCTTCAAAAACTAACTCCTCGGCCTCGCTCAAGAAATCTGATATAAGCTCTACAAAAATTAAAGACTTCTTCGATTTTGTCGAAACAAAATCGAGATCGAATTCTTGCAGAATGACAATCCATTTATTATATTTTGCCCCAATCATCCTTCGGGTGAGGACGAATTGAAATGGATTCACATGGGCTACAACCAAGGTCTGGTGAAGGAGAATATAATGTCTCAACCACTGAACCGCATGTACGGTAACTAAAGCAAGCTTCTCGATATGAGAGTAACGAATCTCTGCATCAATAAGGCTCCAGCTCAAATAATATATGACATGCTCTTGGAGCTCCTCATCCTCTTGAACCAAAACCATACCCATAGTTTCTAATGATGCGGCCACATATAATACAAAATCACGGCTATAGTCTAGGGGACTAATCATCAGGGCCAATGCTAGGGCTCGCTTGAGTGCATCGAAGGACTCCTGGGCTCGCTCATCCCAATAAAAGGGGGTGTCCTTCTTTAAGAGACGCATGAATCCTCTAGTCAAATTGGCAAAGTTGACAACAAATATTTGTAAGAAGTTTTCCATGCCTTGCAAACACTGAAGATGGTGAATATTCTTCGGGGGAGACAACTGAAGTATTTCCTCAACCTTCAAAGGGTTAACTCTTATAACCTATTTAGAAACGATGAATCCTAACAACCAACCTGACTTCACACAAAATATGCACTTATGAGGATTTAATCTAACTGAATAGTGTCGGCATCTTTCGAATACCAATCTCAAGTGATAGGGATGACCCGTCCTCATACAAAAATGAGTAGCAAGGTCATCCAAAAATACTTCGATAATTGACTTGATATCATGGAAGATCAAGGTCATTTCCTGCTGAAACATAGCTCCGGTGTTTTTAAGGCCGAAAGGAACTTTTCGATATGCAAACATTCCCCAAGGACAAATAAATGCAGTCTTATGTTGGTCCTCAGGTTTAATCTGTATCTGATTATATCCAAAAAATCCATCTATGAAGGAAAAAACCTCGCTACCCACACACTCATCCAAAATATGATCAATAAATGGTGTGGGGAAATTTTCATTAGGACAGGCACGATTCAAATCACGGAAATCAGTACATATACGGATCGCTCCCTACTTCTTATCTACCGAAACGAGGTTTGAAACCCACTTCATCAAGGGAACATGATAGATGAAACCGGCTTTCAACAGCTTCTCTATCTTTGCCTTAATCGTGGGTGTTTTCCTCGGATTCACCAGATGCAACCATTGTCGAACATGATTAGCATTGGGGTAAGTCTTAATCTCATGCTCGAAAATACAAGGGTCAATACCTAGCATCTCATCATAAGACCAAGCAAAAATATCACACAATTTCTTAAATAGCTCGGTGTATTCAAGAATCTCAGCATGGGAACATTCCACCCCAATATAGACATTCTCTATCGTGCTAGGATTGCGAGCGATGTTGATAGGAATCGTTGAAGATATGTTCACCATGTTTCCATCAGCCATCGAATCAAGAGAGCTTAATGGAACCATAGGACTACCAACTCTCTGACTAAGAACCGCCCTAAAATCCTCACACTCCAAGTGGTCAAGATCGGGAAGAAAGTACGCTCTATGATGGAGTTCCTCCCATGGTGGCTCAACTCCCAACATAGCCTCAATAATCGCTTCATCTGAAGGGAAAACCGTATCAAGGCAGTCGTGTGCATGAGAATACTGTACTGCCCATGCCAGCAGCACATAAGGGTCCTCCTCTTTCGTCCGCAAAGAAGAAGGAATAGGCTTTGCAACAGACTCGAGATTAGCTTGATAAGCTATCAAAGTTGCAGGAAACGGCACGTCCGTCACGACGGGCTCACTCGGAGTACTCAGTGTAGGAATAATCCAAGGATATTCCATATGACTTGTGTGAAAAGGAACCGATCTCGTAGATGTTGAAGCCTCATGGGAACTAGATCCTATCATAAGGATCGGTGCAGGACAAATAAAGCTTCCCATGAGGGATGGATAAATGCCTACACCCACACGGCCTAGTTGCTGGTTGAGAGTGTTCAACCATCGGGATCGAAGCTCCCGAAGATGCGGTAACAGACAGATTCTTGAATGTTGTTTGATCAATCGTTATGATCTTCCCATTATGTGGAAAGCATACAATGCGAAACACTGAAGAAGCAATGACTTGCATACTATACATCCAGTTCCTACCCAGCAAGAGATTGTAGTCAAGGGGCGCATGAACCACCTCAACCTCTATCGTAATGGTCTTCCCTCCCAAACGGACTTTAAGGGAAGGAAGGATGCCATGCGGCCTAAAATATCTCCCATCGAACGTTGTTAACATGGTCACTAATTTAGGTAGCTCAGGGGAACCTAGACCCTTCCAATAGGATAAAGACATCACAGAAGTAGCAGTGCCTTCGTCAATCATAGTGCGCTTGACGATCATATTAAGACATTCTATGTGAATCAACAGAGACACATAGTAAGGAAAGTGAGGCTGAAGTCCTGCAGTTTCAAATTTGATCACGGAGGAAGAATCTTCATCATTCACACCAAGGGTAGAAAACAATGCCTTCATTTGCGAAGGACAACTCTAAAGCACTTCCAATGTAGACATCGCATAAGGAGTGTGGCCCAAATCCTCGACAACTGAATAGTTCTGGGTGGCTCGGGCATTTGGATTATGCCCTGAATGCTTAAGGAATCCCTTAGGAATACGAGGTGCAGCTTCAGGTTTATCCATAGGTTTCTTAATACGCAAAGGGGACCCTGGTGGATCAGGCTCTTTGCCTGGGCTGGGTTGTGACGAACCATAATCTTTCGCACGGGTCACAACCTTCACAACATGTACCATGTTAATGCAACCACGACCACTACCCTCCAGTGGATCTTGATCACCACCAGACTAGTCATGGGACCTCGAGTTCATATTTTGATTGTGCGGTAAAGGGTTAGTTAGCACAGCTGGGCCCTGTGCGAAGAATCTCAAGGCTTCCTCAATACGAGGGCACATGTAAGTGAGGTGATCATCCTTACATATATTGCAAGGGAACTTAACCTTACATTTAGCTTGCTTGTCCCCCCCAGCATTCCAGCCTTTCTTGTCATTACTATTAGCATTCTCATTCTTATTCCCACCCTTACGATTATTTTTACCCTTTTTTCTATTCCATCCGGGCTGCTGGTTACCCTTCTGGTCCGACAATTACACATAAAGTATACTCGTTGTTTGGGAGGGTTGAGAAGAAGCCGTAGCTTGTCCTGAAGCAGATTGGTTGATTGACAATTGACTAACTTGTTTTGCAACCGAATCCGCAGGTTTTGCACTTGCACAACCACAATGCCATCGGCATGTGGTCCAGGTTTGACTTTGGGGTTGAAACTGGAATGCAGAGCGTTGGGACTAATCTCATATAACAAACCAGATTGAGCATAGATTAAGTCCAGTTCCTACGCCCTAAAAATCGCTTGTTCCTCATTTTGCACTTCAGATGTAGAAACATCCTTCGCTATATATGGCAATAACAACTTGAGGAACCACTCGAGGAGGAACTCCGGTGGTATAAAGGCTTTAATTAACCTCTTCCGTCTATGCCACTCTTGAATATGATCAGAGATATGTGTGGCTTTATCTTGCCGAAATTTCGACAAGAGTTTAGTACCAATGTCATAATGCACTGGTAGCTGGAAGTGGTTAATAAAAGTCATCGCAAGGTTGTCAAACAAAGAGAAAGCTCCCTTAGGTAGCTCTATATACCATTTCACGATAGGCCCTGTAAGGGTGCATTGAAATAGCCTCAAACGAATGGATTCCTGATGTAAGGAATTCGAAGAGAACCATAGGTGAAACATAGTAACGTGTTCACTCAGATCCTCTCCTGGTTTCCCCTCGAACTTAGGTATGTCTGAATGAAGCTTGGTAGGGACAGCCGGCCAAGCCGGTTCCTGAGCTACAGGATTGTTGGTTAATCTCGACAAGTCAGGAAGATTGAGCGTTGTGAGGAAAGGGAGCCTAGGATGATGACGTCTATGGACCACTCGCTGATTCATATAGGTCTAATTACCACCATGGCCTTGGCCATAGTGCCCTCCTCCCGTATGACTCGTATAGGGTGGTGTGGAAACACCATAGTGTGGTGGACTTTGACTATTAGGAGCTACAAAGCCATAGTTAGGAGAGTAGGCAGGTTGTTAATACCCACCCCCATAAGGTGAAGAACCCTATCCATACTGCTTCGCATAATAGGGTCCATAAGTCATCGCATGCGATGTCCCATGGGACACTCCGTAAGTAGGAACGTACTTTCTGGAAGTAGGAATATACATTCCAGAAGTAGGAATGTGACCTCTAGAACTATGAGCATGACCTCCTAAAACGACGGGCAGTGCATGAAGCTGAGACACAACCGGTCTAGTAACCGCAGTATGGACATAACTCATAGCAACGTTTTGGCCCAAAGGACCACGTGAATAAGGTGGAGGGTGAACATTTGAATAAGTAGGGACCGAGGATGGAGGGACCTGAGTAGTAATGTATGTACTATTTCCTATCGTTACCCATCTTGGGTCTGGTATCCTAATAGGATCGCTAACCCTAGACCTAGGAGGAATATGTGATGTAACTTCCACCACTGGGATGGAAGGTGCAATGTGACTAGTGCTCCCAAACCTCTCTGCATGGTAAGGAATGACAGTGCCCCCAGGCATAGTGTTAGGCTCGAAGTCATATTCAACATGAAATGCCAAATCATGTGTAGGAAAACTAGACATACCATAACTACCATAGCTAGTGCTTGCAGGTTCAAAATGAGTCTCGACATCCTCCGGCATTCCATACTAGTAACACATCAATGGGGAATCAACCCTAGAGTGAGTAGGTCTATCATGAAAGGTTCCTATCTCGAAAATCATAGGACCTAACTCAGCCAAGTCGAGTGAAGGATTGTAAGTAGGAGTAAACTCCCCATCGTCAACACAAATGGGAGAAGGTGGTTCAGGAATATCCTCTATATGGTCTCCCATGGTGTGTGAATCAATGTGTGAGATAGTCCACCTAGACTATCTAGGTCTCTCTCCCAAAGGAGGAGGAGAAGTAGAAGGCTAAAGTTCTACTAAACGACGAGAATGGCGAGGAGCTGCACCCGAATCCACAATGACTCAAAAAATAAAAAATACTCTCTATTTACGCAAACCCTAGGAAAGCTATTATGCACAGAGCAACCACTAATAAAATCTAAAGCCAAATGCAAGCAAACAAGGGCTGGATAAGTGAGCTCTCAAATGAAGCTGGTTTGTCTCGCCTAGGAGAGGCTTGAGACTCCCATACACAACAAGCAGAGGTACGTAACCAATTATTATGGCTCTCAACTTCAATGCATAAAGCGACTGTGCTTTTCGACCCCAACCTGGCCGGGACACCCGCAGAATAATCCCTGCAAAGTACCCCCTCTATATCCTAGGTAAGGCCACTAATGTCACCTCAATATAATCAATGCTCAGGCGGACAATCGCAGGCGGGATTGACTGTATGGGCAGGGTAGCAAAGCCCAAAACTCTCAAAAGAGCCTCCATATACGAATACAATCCTGGAAATATCTCTGGTGCTACTCAGTTATGACTAGGGGTCATCCTAATCAATAACCGCTCACATTACCTTGTGCTTAACTCCCTTTTGAGAGGAGGATCCTGAGAAACACTGGTTATACCAAGGATTTCACACACTCACCTGTACATACACACACATGTTGTTTTTTAATGGTCTTGGAGAATTTACTCACAATCCACTATTCCAAAACCCTAAAACCTAAGCTTGTTGGTGCACCCTAGAAAAGAAAAGAGTGTAATTCATTTTAATTTAGTGTTGATTTTAATTGGCTTTATTACTCAAAATAGGGATATGACCATGCAACTAATGGTGTTATGACACAACATGAAGTAAAATGCACACCTAACAATCAATGTGAATGCATTGTGTCCATGAAAATAGGGTATGCTACTACGTGAAATGCACAATTTTTCGTCAAATGATGAATGCAAGTTTTCCTATATGAAGTCCTAACTAGTACTCCAAAGCAAATCTAGTGCAAGTACAATGCAAAATGCAAAACACAATGCATGATGATAAGCAAATGTTTTTGGATTTTTTGAAATAACCTGAGATACAAAAAGCAAAAGAATGATTCTACGACCCCTAGACTCTGCAAGCACACTCAAATAGCACTCACGCAAACCACTAAGTTAAAATAAATCTAATGCACTAATCTCAAACAAAAAATTGAAAATGCCATGACAAGAACCTTCTTAAAAACAAAATTTAGCCTAAAAAAACGTTTCTGGTCAGAAACAGAGGTATAAACAGACTCAGGCAATGCCAAAGGAGACTCAGAAAACATCAAACTTCACCCAACAACCATTTAACTTCCACAAAAAGGCAAAACTAAAGGCATACACGACTGTTTGCAGTAAACCCGCGTGTATACACGGAAATCACAGAGAAACCCACGTGTATACACGACTGTGAGTTAAAAACTCACATACAGGAAGAAAGGTGCATAAAATCAAGGCAAACAGACAAGATGAGACAAACTTCACACCAATCAGACACTACTAGGCATACATGCCCTCAGACCCGACACAGAAACAAGAGAGAAAGAGCAATTCAAATTCATTGAATGCCGATTAAACAACCCCCAAAGGAAAACTACTAGGAACTCCCCAGTGGAGTCACCAATTTTGTTACGAAGATAAATTCCTATGGATTGGGGTACCACAACAAACGGCTTGACTCCAGAAATCAATCCTTTCCAATATGCAATAGAAAGTAAATTTCTAACACTAAAGGATCAGACCTCGTACCTTATTCCAGACGGTTGAAGTAGATCCCCGTTGAGCTTTCCAACTTTAGCTTGAATTGATAGATTACTTCCTCAACAACAAGTAAACAATACAAGCATTCTATATATCATGGTGTTATATCTATTCTAGCATATATAATCAATAATGTATAAGCATTTGACATAATCCAATGGATAAAATATTCATTCAAACACACATGATTGGATTTGAAAAGATATTTCTATTAATATAAATAAGAGATTACAAGATACAACCTTTGATGGCATGTTTGCAAACCAGATAAAGTGAATCCCCCACTTGGGCCTCCACCACCTCAATCCTCCATCTCTCGATAGCAAGCTCACAAGCAAAATGAAAGCTTGGGAAGAACACACTAGTGCTCCAAGGGACAAAGGGATGTAGACTCAAGCATAAGTTTCGGAAACAATGGACTATAATTTCTTTGCTCTCAATTCTCTCATATGCATTCAATGTACCATAGAGTTCCTTATATATCTTTTCAAAGGGGTGATGAAAGGTCGAATCCAAGCGATCTCAAGGGATAGGGAAGGCCAGGAGTCAAGTGAGTCAGATCCATGTCAAGGAAAACTCCAAAAGTATTTGGATTTTGTACACATATCGATGTACATGATTTTAGGGGTCAAACCTGTGTATATACACGCTTATAGGTTTAAAAGTCATGTGTATCATTTTTCACATGTTTTTACTGATGGTCAAGGAAACATCAAAGGACAAAAAATGGTCCATGGGGTCTACGGAGTCTACAGCAGGATAGGGGAAGGCCATACAAAGTGTGATTCACCTGGAGTGGTAAAATCAGCTATAACAGGGGCATGTCGGGATCTCCCCGAAAATATATCCCCGCATAGGGATAATCATCGATGGCAACAATTTGCCACTGCCACCATGGAAAGAAGTCAACTGGGTAGGGGTTAGACACCCTACATTTTCCTAATCTATGCATAGCATCCACCCAATGTTATTGGGCCGTATATCGAACCCCGTGAGGAGGAATGTCAACTCTAGGGCTTATCCTTGGAACACGCTCAGTATACTTCCAAAACCAAAGTTTTGTACCCTGCCCATCTTGCAGTAATTGAGCTGTTGCTTCATGTTACTCAATAGTGCAGTGCTTCAGTCATACACTATAGGTCTCATGTACTCCACTACATAGAACATCAATGATCACAAGGCCTGCTGGAGTGATGCTAGACCAACTATCCTGCTGAGTGCCAATAGTATGGCCTTCAATCCTAGCACCCAGATGGAGTTTGTTGGGATTTGACTCCCAACCTTTTTCGTGTCCAAAAAATAGTATACTGCAATGTACTCATCAATGGTGAGGCCACCTCCAGGCCCGCGAAAGTGTAGGTTCACCACCTCTCCCCCGGGACAATCCCATAATGAAATATGTGTCCTCCACCTCTATAGTGAGGGACATCCCGTTGATATGGAAAGACTCCGAGTCTGGATCCCAGTAGTCTACTAGCATTTGCATGAGTCTTGGTTTGGCCCTCAGGCTACCAAGACACCAAAACTTGTATAGCCCACATGCAAAAAGAGCTTGTTGAGCCATCAAATCACCCCGAACAACCTCTTCTACATCTCCATGTTACCTCTCCCTCCATTCTAGAAACATCCATCCGGATACGTTTTGATCTCATGTTCAACAATACGAGGGTCTATACCCAACATTTCCTCGTATGACCAAGAGAAAATGTCATGAAACTCTTTAAACAACTCGATATACGCCTTGATCTCATCAAGGGAACAACTTGCCCCAATTTAGATATTCTCAACCTTGCCAGGATCATGAGAAATATTGATAGGAATGGTTGGTGATAAATTAGCCATGTTTCCATCATCCATCTGACTAGAAGAGCTTAATGGAACCATGGGGCTACCAATATTCTTGCTAATAATCTCCCTAAAGTCATCACACTCCATACGATCGAGCTTAGGAAGGAAATATGACCAATGAGTCAACTCTTCCCAAGGTTTCTCAACCCAAGACATGGCCTCAAGAATAGCTTCATCCGATGGAAAAACATCATCAAGGAAATCATGTGAGCAAGATGACTCTAGAGCCCATGCAGGCGGCACATACGGGTCCTCCTCCTCCATCTGTAAAGAGGAAGGACTAGGCTCTGCAACCTGATCAAGATTCCCTTGATACACCACCATTGTTGCAGGAAACGACACATCTATCTCAACAAGCACACTCGAAGTACTCGGTGAAGGAAGAATCCAAGGATATTCCATATGGGTAGTGCAAAAAGACACAGAATTCGACGAGGATGAAGCCCCACTAAAACTAGACCCAATCATAAGAACGAGCACAGGACAACTAAAGGTTCCCATAAGAGAAGGATACATACCCATGCCCACACTCCCAGTTGTTGGTTGAGAATGATCGATAATCGGGATAGAAGCTCCCGATGATGCATTGACACTCAGATTATGGAATGACTTTTGATCATTTGTAACAATCTTCCCATTAAATGAAAATCATATCACTCGAAAGAGGGAAGAAGCTAGGACTTGCATACTATACATCCAATTCCTACCTAGTAAAATATTGTAGTCCAGGGGCGCATCAACCACCTCGAGCTTGATTGTGATGGTATTCCCTCCCAATTGGACCTCTAGAGAAGGAAGAATCACATGCGGCCGAAACAATCTACCATAGAAAGCTGTCAACATTGTGGCAGATTGAGACAATGTGGGAGAACCCAAACCCTTCCAACATGACGAAGACATCACGGAAGCAGTAGTGCCTTCATCAATGACAGTACGCTTGATGGTGTTGTTAAGACACTCTACATGAATCAAAAGAGACATGTAGTAAGGCACGAGGGCGCACTCCCATGGTTTCAAATTTGATCATGGTAGAAGAGTTATCATCACTAACCCCAAGAGTTATAGCTCATTTGACTGAAAGTTACTTTATAGTAAAAGTGAATGTAACTTAAAGTTATAAATTAACTATATTGTAAAATTGCATTTCATTTATGTTATATAGGTGAATCCCTTATAGTCCTAAAGTCGTAAAGTCTCTTTATAATTCTTTAAAAAAGAAAATAAAATTGATATACAATTTAAATTTTCAAATCCAATTTATCTTAAAAGTAATTCTCACTTTATAAA
>LPNX010032673.1:148299-294550 GCA_001517045.1 Pseudotsuga menziesii
TGATTTATAGCTTCACCTTTGAAGGGATTGAAATCCTAAATCTAACTTGGAAAAATCTAGAAACTATGTTTGGTAAACACAATGAGATTCAAGGCCCCTTACTTGAAAACCAATTGATTACTTAGAACCCTAGTGATTTCCATTGCATTGGTGATTTTCTATCTAAGCTTAGGACACTTAGTCAAGAGTCTACTTACAAAATTCCCTCTTTTGAAGTTTCTTGTGATTATCTTACTATAAATTAATATAAGTTATTGCATATATTTGATTGATAAATAATGTAGGTACACCTAAAAAATACTTCTTAACACAATAGAAGAAAAACCTCGAGCATTTGAAGAAGCAACATCCTCACACAACAAACAAAACAAGGGTCGCAAACCTTATAATCCAAATTCTACTCAAAATGATGATAAAAGAACTTAGTCAAAAGGGAAAAAAAGGTTGAGCTACATTGTAGTTTTTGTGGGATAGATGGTCATATGGAATCTAAATGTTTCAACAAGATGGAAATTTTTATGTACCAAATACTTAATATATCATAATATAATAGACTACACACCATGTACAATAATGTAAAAATGGAGAACAGCTCCAACATAGATAAGAGATATAAGTTACAAAATGACTCCTCAAATAATAGTAGAACCTTCTCCAAATGTCCCAATATATTTGTTATAGCTGATTTTACCACACATGGTGGACCACACCTTTATGGCCTTCCTTGTCCCTCTTCAAACTATTTAGACCCCATGGACCATTTTTCTACCTTTGATGTTCCCAATATCATCCCTAAAAACATGTCTTATTTGATATACGTGACTTTTAAACCTATTCTCACGTATATACGTGGATTTGACCCTCAAATCCATGTACATCGGGATGTGTGCAAAAGGCCAAATAAAGTTTGGAGTTTTCCTTGATGTGGATCTGAGTCACTTGTCTCTAGGCCTTCCATATGCCTTGAGATCGCTCGGATTTGACCTTCCATTACCCCATTGAAGCACTACATAAGGAACCCTTTGGATACATTGAAGAAAGGAGGAATTGACGAGCAAGAAAACTATAGTCCATTGTTTCCATAGCTTATACTTGATTCTGCATCCCTTTGTCCCTTAGAGAACTTTGTGTTCTTCCCAAGCTTGCCTTTGCTTGTGAGCTTGCTATCAAGAGATGGAGGATTGAAGTGGTGGAGACCTAGGTGGAGGACTCAGTTTGTCTGATTAGTAGACGTGCCGACAGAGGTTGTCACTATTGTAATCTCTGATTTATATTAATAGAAATATCTTTTCCTGTCCAATAATGTGTATTTAAATGAGTATTGAATCCACGGATGCTTTTAAATTCTTATATGTTATTTATTATATATGCTAGAGTAGGTCTAACACAATTATATAGCATGCTTGTCTTGTTTACTGAATGTTGAGAGAGCAAATTGCTTATACAAGCGAGAGTGGAAAATCTCAACGGGGATCTACATCAAACGTCCGGAATAAGGTATGTTTCGAGATCCTTTAGTGTTAGATGTTTGGTTTCTCTTGCATATAGGAAAGGATTGATTTCTGTGGTTACTCTATCTATTGTGGTACCGCAAGCCATAGGAATTTTTCTCCGTAACAGAATTGGCGACTCTGTTGGGGAGTTCCTATTAATTTCCTTTGGGGGTTTTTATCGGCATTCATTGTTGTTGAATTGATCTGATTTCTCTGTTTTTGAGTCGGCTCTGGGGGTATGTTTTCCTGGTAGTGTCTGATAGGAGTAAATTTTGTCTCAGTTTGTCTATTTACCTTCTTTTTTATCTCTTTTTCTTCTTGTACATGATTTTTTTTCTTCACAGTCGTGTGTACACGCAGGTTTTACTGGGAATTCCACGTATATACGCAGGATTTCTGCAAACAGTCGCGTATGCCCTGAGTTTTTCCTTTTTGAGGAAGATTAAGTGTTACTAGGTGATTGTGGATGATTGTTGAGTCTTCTTGGATGCTTCTAGAGTCTATATACACCTCTGTTTCTGACCAGAGACATCTTTTTGTTATAATTTTTTAAAATGTTCTTGTCATTGCATTTTCTATTTTTTGTTTTGATATTAGTGCATTAGGTCTCTTTTACCTTGGTGCTTTACTTGGGTGCTATTTAATAGTGCTTGTAGGGTATGGGGGTGGTAGAGTCATTATTTTGCTTCGTTATCTCATTTTGATTAAAAAAATACAAAAATATTTGCTTTTTGCATCATTATGCATTTTTGCATTTTGCATTTTACATGGTACTTGCATTAGGTTTGCTTGGAGAAGTATTAGTCAAACTTTCATATAGGAATGATTGCATTTTCATTTGAAGGAGAATTTTTCATTTCACGTAGTAGCATACCCCGTTTTTCATTTGACATAGTGCATTTGCATTGATTGTTAGGTGTGCATTTTACTTCTTGTTGTGTCATAAAACCATTAGTTGCATGGTTATTTACCCTTTTGAGTAATAAGCCAATTAAAATAAACGCATAATAAAATGAATTACACTCTTTTCTTTTATAGGGTGCACCAACAAGATTAGGTTTTAGGGTCTTGGAATAGTTCATTGTGAGTAAATTCTCAAAGACCACTAAACAACAAAATGTATGTGTCTATCCAGGTGAGAGTGTGAAATTCCTTGGTATAATTAGTGTTTCTCAGGATCCTCCTCTTACAAGAGATTTAAGCATGAGGCAGTGTCAGAGGTTATTGATTGGGATGACCCCTAGTCGTAACTAAGTAGCACCGGAGATATTTCCAGGATTGTATTCGTATCTAGGGGCTCTTTCGAAAGTTTCAGGCTTTGATACCTTGCCCATATGGTCAATCCTGCTTGCAACTGTCCGCTTGAGCATTGATTATATTGAGATGACCTTATTTTACTTGGATAGGTTATCGAGGGGGTACTTTGCAGAGGTTATTCTGCAGGTGTCTTGGCCGGGTTGGGGTCGGACAGCACAGTCACTATATGCGTTGAAGCTAAGGGCCACAATAATTGGTTATGAACCTCCGCTTGTTGTGTATGGGAGTCTCAAGCCTCTCTTAGGTGAGACATACTTGCTTCATTCGGGAGCTCACATATCCTACCCTTGCTTGCTTGTGATTTGGATTTACATTGTATAGGTGTATGCTCTATGCATGCTAGTTTTCCTAGGGTTTGCATAGTTAGAAAGAGACTTTTTTATTTTTTTGAGTCATTGTGTATTCGGGTCTGGCTCTTCACCATTCTTGTCATTTAGAAGGGCTTCTGCCTTCCACGTCTCCTCCTGCTTTGGGAGAGAGAAATAGACAGTCTGGGCGGACTACTTCTCACATTGATTCACACAGGATGGGAGATCATGAGGATGAGATTCCTGAGATTTTTTCTCCACCTCAAGAGGTTGGGTAGGAAGAACCTACTCCTATATATGATCCTTCACTAGATATACCTTCACATTCCGGTTATGATCCCTCATTCATAGGTCACCGGTATTGGTTTGCAGGCGATGAGACTCACCATAAACCCACAAGAACTAGTCATGTTAGTTATGGCATGCTTGATATCCCTATGCATGGTACAGAACATCATGTTGAATCAGAACTTGATGCTAGCACTACGCTTGGGGGCACTCCTATTCCTTTCTATGCGGATAGATTTGGGAGCACTAGTCACATTGCACCTTCCATCCTGACGATGGAAGCTACCTCACATGTTATTCCTAGACGTAGTGTTAGTAGCCATATGGGGATACCTAAACCAAGATGAGCGACCATAGGGAATACCACTTATATCCCTTCACATGTCCCTTTGTCCTCTATTCCTACTCCTTCAAATGCATTTTTGACAAACCTCCCTCCCCCTCATTCACGTGGTCCTTCGGGTCGGAATGTTGCTACTAGTCATGTTCGTACTGCGACTACTCGTATAGTAGTATCTCACAGTCAAGTATCTCCTGTTGTCTCGAGAGGTCATATTCATATTTCTAGATCGTCTTATGTCCCATTGCATGGAGTTCCCCTTATCCCTACTTATGGAGCTTCTCATGGGATATCCCATGGGACATCTTATGGAGCTTCTCATGGACAATCTTATGGACCACAGTATGGACAGAGCTATAAAACTTATGGGTACGGGTTTAAACAACCCACTTACTCCTCTAATTATGGGTTTGTAGTACCACATAGTCAAGGTACACCACATCATAATGCCGCCATGCAGCCCTACACGGGTTAAACAAGAGGAGGATATTATGGCCAAGGCCATCGTATTTACAGTAGTTAGCCTTATATGAACCAAAACTATCGGGGAGCGTCGCATAGAATGGATCAAACTAGGCTCCCTTTCCTCTCAATGTTAAATTTACCTGACTTATCGAGACTAATGAATGATCCGGTATCTCATGACCCAGCTTGGCCGGCTGTCCCTACCAAGCTTCCCTCAAACATTCCCAAATTTGAGGGCAAACCAGGAGAAGATCCTAGTGAACATGTCACTACCTTTCACCTTTGGTGCTCTTCCAACTCCTTACATGATGACTCAATCTAGTTAAGGCTATTTCAATGCACCCTCACCGGGCCTGCAGCGAAATGGTACATAGAGTTACCGAGGGGGGCATTCGTTTTGTTCGATGACCTTGCTATGAATTTCCTCAATCACTTGTAGCTACTAGTGCGTTATGACGTTGGTATGAAACTCTTGTTGACATTTCAGCAGGACAAAGCCACACATATCTCAGACCATATCCAAGAGTGGTGTAGACGAAAGAGGTTGATTAAATATTTCATACCGCCAGAGTTTCTCCTTGAGTGGTTCCTTAAATTGTTGCTACCTTATATCGCGAAGGATATTTCTACATCTGGAGTCCAAAACAAGGAACAAGAAATTTTTAGGAAGCAAGAATTGGATTTGATTTATGTTAAATTTGGACTGTTATATGAGATGACACCTAATGCTCAGCATTCTAGTTTTGATCCCAAGATCAAGCCTGGACCA
This sequence comes from Pseudotsuga menziesii, assembly GCA_001517045.1. NCBI lineage: Eukaryota > Viridiplantae > Streptophyta > Pinopsida > Pinales > Pinaceae > Pseudotsuga > Pseudotsuga menziesii. The sequence continues at coordinate 153,280 of LPNX010032673.1, forward strand.
CATGCCGATGGAATTGTGGGTTGTACAAGTACCAAACCTACGGATTCAGTTGCAAAACAAGTGAGTTAATTTTCTATTAATCAATATGCATCTGGACAAGCTACAGCTTCGTCTGAACCCACCCAAACATCGAGTGTACTTTTCGTGCAATCATCGGACCAGAAGGGCAACCAGCAGCCTGGAAGGAATAAGAAAAAGGGTAAAAACAATTGCAAGGGTGGGAACAAGAACAAAAATGACAATTTTAATGACAAGAACGATCGTACTACTGGGGGGGACAAGCAATCTAAACGTAAGGTTAAGTTTCCTTACAAATTGTGTAAGGATGACCACCTCGCTCACTTGTGCCCTCATATGGAAGATGCCTCGAGGTTCATAGCATAGGGCCCAACTGTGCTGACCAATCCTTCACCCCATAATAAAAATATGAACTCAAGAACCCATGATCCTCATTCTTCGTTGGGTGGAGATCAAAATCCACCAGAAACCAGTACTGGTCATGAGTGCATCAACATGGTGCATGCTACTAAGGTTGTGACTTGTGCGAAAGACTATGGTTCATCACAACCATACCTTGGGAAGGAACCTTTTCTAACCGAGAGCCCTTTGTGTAATGAAAATCCTACAGATAAACTTGAGATTGCACCTCGCATTCCTAAGGGAGTCCTAAAGTGTTCGGGGCATAATCCTAATGCCCAAGCCGCTCAAAACTATTCTTTTGTCGAGGATTTGGGCCAAACTCCTTATGTAATGTTTACTCTTGAAGTACTTCAGAGTTGTCCATCGCAAAGGAAATATTTGCTTTCTTCTCTTGGGGTGAATGATGATAACTCTTCTTTCGTCATCAAAATTGAAACCATGGGACTTCAGCCTCGCTTTCCTTACTATGTGTCTCTCTTGATTCATGTAGAATGTCTTAACATGACCGTCAAACGCACTATGATTAACGAAGGCACTGCTGCTTTCGTGATGTCTTTGTCGTGTTGGAAGGGTTTGGGTTCTCCCGAGTTGTCTAAATCTGCTACGATGTTGATTTCCTTTGATGGTAGATCGTTTTGGCTGCACGGAATTCTTCCTTCTCTTAAGGTCCGTTTTGGAGGGAAGACCATCGCGACTGAGGTCGAGTTGGTTGATGCGCCCCTTGATTACAATATTTTACTGGGTCGGAATTGAATGTATAGTATCCAAGTCGTATCCTCTTCTCTATTTCGAGTTGTATGCTTTCCATGTAATGGGAAGATTGTTATGATTGATCAGACATCATTGAAAAATCCGAGTGTAAATGCATCGTCGGGAGCTTCTATCCCGATTATCAGCCATTCTCAGCTGGCAACTGGGAGTATGGGTTTAGGTATGTATCCATCCATTATGAGGACATTTAGTTGTCTTGCACCCATCCTTATGATCGGATCTCATTTCTATGGGGCTTCATCTTCATTGAAGTCAGTGTCTTTTCGCACTAGCCATATGGAATATCGTTGGATTCTTCCTACACCGAGTCCTTCGAACGGACCTATCGAAACGGACGTGTCGTTGCCTATAGCAATGATAGAATATCAAGAGAATCTTGATTGTGTTGCAGAGCCTAGTCTTCCCTCTTCACAGACGGAGGAGGAGGACTTGTTGCAGATCCTAGTCCTTCCTCTTCACAGACGGAGGAGGAGGACCCGTATGTGCTTCCTTCATGGGTATTTGAGCCCTCTCATGCACTTGATTACCTTGATAGTGTTTTTCCATCAGATGAAGCTATTATTGAGGTCATGTATGGGGTTGAGCCACCTTGGGAAGAGTTACATCATAGATCTTATTTTCTTCCTGAGCTTAACCATTTGGAGAGTGAATACTTTAGGGAGATTCTTAGCGAGAAGATTGGTAGCCCCGTGGTTCCATTAAGCTCTCCTGGTCAGATAGATGATGGGAACATGGCGAATATATCACCTAATATTCCTATCAATATCTCTCATGATCCTGGCAAGATTGAGAATGTCTATATTGGGGCAGAATGTTCCCATGCTGAGATTCAGGAGTATACCGAGCTGTTTAACGAATTTTGTGACATCTTTGCTTGGTCATATGAGGAAATTCCAAGTATCGACCCTTGTATTGTCGAACATGAGAATAAGATCTTTCTGAATATGAATCCTATTTGACAACATTTGCATGTGGTGAATCCTAGAAAAGCACCCACAATTAAGGCTGAGATAGAGAAGCTGTTAAAATCTAGTTTTATCTATCCCGTTTCATTGACGGAGTGGGTTTCAAACCCCGTTTTGGTTGATAAGAAATAGGGAGCTATCCGTATATGCATTGATTTCTGCAATTTAAATCGTGCTTTTCCTAAGGATAATTTTCCCACACCATTTATTGATCAAATTTTGGATGAGTGTGTAGGAAGCGAGGCATTTTCCTTCATGGACGGTTTTTTTGGATATAATCAGATTCAAATCAAGCCCGATGATTAATAGAAAACTGCATTTATTTGTCCTTGGGGTACGTTTTCATATCAAAAGATGCCTTTCGGCCTCAAAAACGTTGGAGTCACATTTCAGCGGGCTATGACATTGATATTTCACGATCTCAAATCAATTATTGAAGTCTTTCTGGATGACCTTGCTTCTCATTCTCGGCTGAGAGTGCATCATTCCTACCATTTGAGATTAGTATTCGAAATATGCCTCCATTACCAGGTTATGTTCAATCCTCATAAGTGCATCTTTTGCATGAGATTTGGCCGTTTGTTAGGGTCCGTTCTTTCTAAGGAGGGTATAAGAGTCGATCTCTTGAAGGTTTAGGCAATACTTCAATTGTCTCCCCTGAGAAATATTAGACATCTTCAATGTTTGCAAGGCATGGAAAATTTCTTACAGAGATTCGTGGTTAACTTTTCCAATTTGACCAAAGGATTTATGCGTCTTTTAAACAAGGACACTACATTTTGTTGGGATGAGCAAGCCCAAGAGTCCTTTGAAACTCTTAAGCGAGCCTTAGCATCGTCCCTCGTGCTTAGTCCACCTAACTATAGCTGTGACTTTTTTATTTATGTGGCCGTGTCCATGGAGACGATTGGTATGGTTTTGGTTCAGGAGGATGAGGAGCTCCATGAGAATGTCATATATTATTTGAGCCAGAACCTTATAGATGTGTAAATCTGCTATTCCCATGTGGAGAAATCGAAGAAATCGTTAATTTTTGCTGAGCTCATTTCTGATTTCCCAAGGGAGGAGGAGGAGGAGGTTTATGAGGATACGTTTGTCGATGAGCATATTTTCCTTATCTCAACTTTGGATCCATGGTATGGGGATATCATCATATATTTAAAAACATTGAAGGTCCCTTCTCACCTGTCATGAGATGCACGACGACGATTACGTCACGTATCTAAGAACTACCTTATAGCGGATAAAACTTTGTACCACCATGGGGTAGATTCCATTTTACATCATTGTTTAACCCATGAAGAGGATGAGGTTGTGCTGAATGGTTGCCACGTAGGATCATGTGGTGGTCGTTTATATGGGCTTTCTACAGCCCAAAAAATCTTGAGAGCGAGATATTTTTGGCCGTCAATCTTTAAAGATTGTGTTAATGCAGTCAAGAAGTGTCACCCTTGCCAAGTGTTTGCATGCAATATGCGCTCACATCCTATCCCATTACATCCGATTATCACTGTCGATCCCTTCACCAAGTGGGGGATTGACTTCATGGATTGCAACCCAGCTTCGGCTAGGGCAATCATCATCTTATAGTGGCTATTAATTATTTCACGAAATGGGTTGAGGCTATGCCCACAATAAAATTCAGTGGTGAGATAGCCGTGCATTTCATATTCAACCAAGTTATTACTCGGTTTGGAATTACGAAAGAGCTTGTCACTGACCATAGTAGGCACTTTCACAATTGAATGATGGAATAGTTGCCCTTGAAGTTAGGGTATAAGCAAGAACACTCCTCTTCTTATTACCCTTAGGTGAATGGAAAGGTTGAAGTAGTGAACAAATCACTTAATTCCATTCTCCAATGAACCATCACACAAAGCAAAACAAATTGGCATATAATGTTATATCCTTCTTTGTGGGCCTATAGGACCATAGTTAAAACTGCCATCGTTGTTTCTCCATATGAGCTTGTACATGGAGTGGAGTCTGTCTTGCTAGTTGAATGCAAAATCCCATCATTGAATCTAGCCATAGAGATTTTACTAGACACTTCCGCATTGGAAGAAAATTTGGTCCACTTAGAGCAGCTTGATGAGCAGCACTGAGATGCCTTAATGGCTCTTGAAGTAAATAAGCATCGCATTAAGGTCCAGTATGATAAGTCTATCCATCCGAGGAGGTTTAGTGAAGGTGATTTGGTCCTTTTGTGGGATCAAGATAAAGAACCCTTGGGGCCAAGGAAGTTTAATCCCATGTGACATGGTCCTTACATGGTTAAACATGTGTTAGAGAAGGGTGCCTATGAGTTGGTAGATTATGAAGGGACAGCCTTGGCAGAGCCTAGAAATGGGCTGTATCTTAAAAAATACTATGCATGATCTTCAGCTAGGGTTGATTGTTGTATATTATTGTACAATTTTTTGCATAGTTAGGTTTTCTTATCGTGATCGGGTTTGTTGATTAGCTTTCATCTCTTATGGCAGACTTCAATGGAGTCTTTCGCTTACATAGGATTTGTCGATGGTTCTAGCCGCCACACTCAACACTCAACCTCTATTCCTTGGGTGATTTATACTCCTACGGGTTAGGTATTGTCTTCAGGAGGTGTATGTTTATGGCCTTCTTTGAACAATGTTGCTGAGTATAGTGTTGTTATCAAGCTATTATAGGATGCCATTTCACATGTTCTCTCTCTTGAGGTGCGTCTTGATTCACAGTTAGTAGTGTCATAGCTTAATGGCTTGTATCGTATTAGGGATCCGACATTATTACGAATATTCTTACGTGTGAGATTGTTAGAATGGAAATTTGACAACATAACATACATACATGTTCCAAGAATTTTTAATCAAGTTGCTGACTCATATGCTAACTATGTGTTAGACTGGAATTTGTTTCATAGACTATAAGCACATCACAAACATACATTTTTACACACATATAAATAAATAAAATTGATCATCATAAAAAAATTTCATTAAACATTCAAAATGTGATGTCATAATACAAAAAATGGGGCTTCTGAGCCACCAAAATATAATACACAGTAGTACAAAAATGAATCACACTCAGGTCTCTAAACCTACGGAGGAGGAGGGGGGTTCTGATCATGGTAGCACACCACGACTCTAGCTAGTCATGAGAATAACCGAACCCATGCTCGTGGTACACCAACCACCTGACGTTGCATGGCCTCAGGAAAGTCCTCAACTTGTGCCATGGGTACCCCGTGTGTCAATCGTACAAAGTTTGTATTGATGATTTGGAGCGTCTGCTCCGCATCAACACCCATGATATCATCTCCTCTTCCCCTCCATCTATGATGAGGGAAGCCGTCAGGCCACCGTGGTCCAACATCTGCATACATATGACAAGTTATCACTATGTGTCATCACACCAAAACATTTCTTTTGAGTCTATATATCAAAAAACACAAAAAAATTTAATAATTCAAAAAACTTAAAAAGAGGGTTTGGGATTCGTTACCAATATCACCGTATACTACTCCTGGTGGTAGGGGCATTTTGGGATCTCCTCAAAAATCTATCCCCGCATAGGGATAATCATCGATGGCAACAATTTGCCGCTGCCACCATGGAAAGAAGTCAGTTGGGTAGGGGTTATACACCCTACCTCTGCCCAGTCTATGCATAGCATCCACCCAACGTCATTGGGCCATATCTCGAACCCCGTGAGGAGGAACGTCAACTCTAGGGCTTAGCCCTGGAAGACGCTCAGTATATTGCCAAAACCAAAGTTTCATACCCTGCCCATCTTGTAGTCACTGAGCTGCTGCTTCATGTTACTCAATAGCGCAGTGCTTTAGTCATACACTGTAGGTCTCATGTGTGAGGTCAGAGGGGTCATACGATGGCCGAAATACATTATAAGTCCATCCCAGAAGTGGAGTGATGAAGTATCCCAAATGGAAGACTAGCCATCCAATCAGCATAGTACAATAATATAACTTTGCATATAACTGCAAATACATAAAACAGTCCCAGATACATAAGAGTATAATGGCCATGAATAGGCATGATATAAGATATCACATAAGTGGTCATCGCCACTTACAATATACATAGATCAGAATCTCCATGATGAAGATATACAAAGGACCATGATCTCCATAATGGCTGAAGATATATAATAGATCAAGATCTCCATAATGGCTGAAGATATATAACAGTTCAAGATCTCCATAATGGATGGAAATGTCTGGCATATACTGGAATCAAGTCACGAGAGCTGAAATCTCATGAACACCGGCATGATCAAGGAGGTAGAATATAAGAGATGCCACCAATCTGGAAGGTCTTCTACACAAACCGCTACGATTACATGTCCTGCTATGCGAATAGAGGTGTCAAGGTTGAACATAGTAATCCATCATCTGATTACCGGTCATTAATGTATATCATTAACATACGCAATATCACCCACCGATAACGAAAATGGGAATCAAGGTACTAGAGTGAAAACTAACAAGTGTGAATAAATGTGTTGAGGTCGAACACTTGAGAGGATCCATCGATCAGGGGACATTGATGTATTCCCAAAGACTGTCGATGGCGAGAGAACCTGCCACTGATGACTGCAAATCTCAAGGCACTCAAAATGACTCTAGATTCCAAACCCAGAATAAATGATCTAGAGTCGATGGGATGAAATCCACTGGAAGGAGGGCATTAAGGCATCCCCCATCATCCAACACGAGGTACTCAGTAAAGCTGTATAATTTGGAAGGACTCGATCATAAGGTGCACGAACTAGTAACTGTAGGAGGAATGGCCGACATGCAAAGTCAAGATAACTGAGGAATGGCTGAATCAGGGTTCAAATTCCTTCAAGCAAGATCATAATGGCATATGGTGATTGAATGAAGGAAACATAAACTCGATATACAACCTGGGACATCTCTGTGACACAGGAGGCATCGACAGAGGCTCCATATGGACTAGAAGCTTAACCAGTCGATGGAGATAAACTTAGATAAATGAGTACAGCTCCTAAAGTCAAACTATAACCCAACCAATGGATGTGATATACAGTGCTCTGTTTGAAGGCCACACGACTCGACAGCTGCCACAGATAACATCTTTCCTTGTTCGGCTTTTTGGTTTTTTTATTTTTTTTGGACTTTTTCAGTTATTTAAAAATCTTGAAAAAGAATAAAATGGCTTTATAGTGACACACTAGGAGGAGACGCGTGTCATGAGGGCAAACAAACTAGTTCCAAGCAGTGGAACATACCTATTCTCAATGCAAGGATACATGTGTAGGATATCAACACTCAGGGGAAAATCTCCTCCTGATAAAAGGGGAAACAAGCTGCGAAGGATATAAAAGATGGCTCTGCATGGCTAGACATGAGACAAGCTCAGGCTATATGGCTAAATACGGAATGTCAAGGGAGCCAGCATAAAGCTCAATAAGGTAGGCAAAGCTCATGATAATGCATTCACAACTTGACATGAGGGAGTCTTGAGGGATATGGGCCAACAAAAGATCAAGAGGAGTATGAGGCTCTTGTGAAATGTCATGGCGGTACTATACAATGGACTCCCACACCCTAAAGGAGAAAACGTCAGCATGGGCACCAAATGCAAATAAGGTGCTAACTAGGGTACCAATGTAAGGTGAAGCTCTACCACTCATATCATGCCACTTTTAAAGCAGCAAGAAGGTTCTGTGACATAATAGAGTGGGTTCGTACCTAAGGTCATGATGAGATGGTCATAAGGTTATGAAAAAATTAAAATGGTGATGAAACCTAACCTATATTCCAGTTTAGACATGATACCTGAGATTGGAACGAATGGGTCAATCCAACGGCTAAAACGGCACTGAAAAAGGTCCTCTACATCATGAATTATGTTAAAAACGGTCCAAAATGGTTAGAAAATGTCGAAACTATAGGAAAGGGGGTAAAAATTTTCAAATATTTGAAAATTTTCTATAAATAGTAAACAATTCAAAATATTATAAAACATTTGAAACTTTTACCCATTTGAGCTCAGATTTTCAACAGTGAATTCTAGGAGATCCAGTCGACGGAATCCACTACCGTTTCTTCTAGGTATTTACCCATGCTCATCTCTTTCATTTTGGTGCAATTTTTATCAAAATGCCTAAAAGGCTGATCTAATGGCTCAACAAGCTCTACGTGCATGCAAACTCTACAAGTTTTGGTGTCTTGGTGGTTTCAAGGCCAAACCAAGACTATTACAGATGCTGGTGGATTACTGGGATCTAGACTCAGAGTCCTTCTAGATAGATGGGATATCCCTCACTATAGAGGTGGAGGGAATATACTTCATTACAGGGCTTTCTAGACAAGGGGAAGTAGTGAACCTTCATTCTCATGGTGGGCCAGGAGGTGGCCTGACTATCGACGAGTACATTATGGTGTACTGTTATCCAGACACAGAGAAGGTGGGGAGTCAGGTCCCAACCAATGCTATACAAGTGTTGGGCCTAAAGGCCATACTATTGACATTGGGCAGGATAGCAAGCTTGGCATCACTCCACCAGGCCTCGCGGCCTCTAATTCTCTATGCAGTGGAGTGCATGAGACCCATGATTTACGACTGGAGCACTACACTACTGAGCAACATGAAACATCAGCTTAGTGAGTGTAAGGTAGGTAGAGTGTGGAACTTCGGGTTCAACAGTATTTTGAGCACGTTTTTCTTTGAGCGTGTTCCAGGATTGAGCCCCAGAGTGGACGTTCCTCTTCATGGGGTTCGAGATCCAGCCCAACGACATTGGGAAGATGCTATGCGCAAACTAGGGGGTGGTAGGGTGGCCAACCCATATCTAGCTAACTTCTTTCCATGGTGGTGATGACAGATAGTTGCCATCGATGACTACCCCTACGCGGGGATAGTTTTCCAGGGGGACCTAGACATGCCACTACCACCAGGATCGGCATATGGCGATATAGGTAACAAATCTTGACCCTCTTTTTTTTTTGAGTTATTTAATTTTTTTGTGTTTTCTTAATTATATGGAATCAAAAAGACATTTTTGCGTGACAATACATAGTGACATCTACCATTTATGTGCAGATGTGGGACCATGGCAGCCAGAAGGCTTCCCTCGTCATAGATGGAGGGGAAGAGGAGATGATATCATGGGTGTGGATGCGGAGCGGATGATCCAGAGCATTCATACCACTTTTGTGAGACTGACACATAGGGTTCCCATGGCGCAAGTTGAGGACTTTCCTAAGGCTATGCAGTGGTAGGTGGTGGGTGTATCATGTGCATGGGTGCGATTAATATTCCGATGGCTAGCTAGAGCCGTAGTGACCTTCCATGATCACAACCCTCCTTCTCCTCCACAAGATTAGACACATGGGAGTGTATACATTTTGTACTATTGTGTATTATATGTTGGTGGCTCGAGAGCCCCAATTTTGTATCATGACACTATGTATTATCACATTTTGGTTTTTATATATAAAATTTTTATGGTGATTGGTTTATTTATTTACAAGTGTAAAATTTTTGTTTGTGATTAATTTACTGTGAATGAAACAAATGCCAATCTAACACATAGTTAGCATATGAGTCAGCAACTTGATTTTTATTTCTTGGAATATGTATGTATGTTATATTGTCAAATTGTCGTTTTAACAATCTCACACGTAAGAATCTTCTCAATAACGTCGGATCTCTAACATGGTACAAACCATTAAGCTGTGACACTGCTAACTCCGAATCAAGACGTACCTCAAGAGAGAGAACGCCATGTGAAATGGAATCCTGTAGAATCCCAATAATGACACTATATTCAGCAACATTGTTGGAAGATGGCCGTAGACATACGCCTCCTGAAGACGATACCTGACCCATAGGAGTATAAATCACCCAAGCAGCAGAGGCTAAGTGTTGAGTGTGACGGTTCGCACCATTCGCGAATCCTATGTAGGTGGAAGATTCCATTGACATCTGCCAAAATAAATGAAAACTAATCACAAACTCGATCATGATAAGAAAAAGACCTAACTATACAAACATGTACAATAATATACAATAAGCAGCCTTGGCTGAACATCATGCATAGTATTTTTTGAGATAGAGCCCATTTCTAGGCTCTGCCAAGGCCATTCCTTCATAATCCACTAACTCATACGCACCCTTCTCTAGCACACGCTTGACCATGTAAGGACCCCACCACATAGGATTAAATTTTCCTGCCCCCAAGGGTTCTTTCAGTTGATCCCACAAAAGGACCAAGTCTCCTTCACTAAACCTCCTTGGACAGACAAACTTATCGTACTGGACCTTTACGTGACGTTTATTGACTTCTAGAGCCACCAAGGCATCTCAACGCTGCTCATCAAGTTGCTCAAGGTGAACCAAATTCTCCTCTAATGGTGAAGTATCTGGTAAGAGTTCTACAACTAGCTTCAAAGAAGGAATATCGCATTCAACCGGAAATATTGACTCCACTCCATGTACAAGTTGATATGGAGAAAAACCAATGGCAGTCTTAACATTGGTTCGATATGCCCACGAAGTAGGATATAACATGATGTGCCAATTATTCTTGCTTTGTCCAATGGTTCGTTGGAGAATGGATTTGAGTGATTTATTCACTGCTTCTACCTATCCATTCGCTTGAGGGTAGTAAGAAGAGGAATGCTCTTGCTTATACCTAAATTCGATGCCAACTCTTCCATCATACGGTTCTGAAAGTGCGAGCCATGGTCAGTGACAAGCTCCTTTGGAATCCCGAACCGAGTAATAATTTGGTTGAATATGAAGTGAGCGGCTGTCTCACCATCAGATTTTACTATAGGCATAGCCTCAGCCCATTTCGTGAAGTAATCAATAGCCACTATAATATGATGGTGCCCACCAGCCGAAATTGGGTTGCAATCCATAAAATTGAGCCCCCACTTAGTGAAGGGACCGGCAGTGATAATGGGATGTAACGAGGTAGTTTTCGAGTGCATATTACATGTGAACACCTAGAAAGGGTGGCACCTATTGATTGCATCAACACAATATTTAAAGATCAACAACCAAAAATAACCCGCTCTTAAAATATTTTGAGCTGTAGAAATCCCGGATAAATGACCACCACACGCCCCTCTGTGGCAATCATTCAGCACAACCTCAGCCTCTTCATGAGTTAAACAACGTCGTAAAATGGAATCTACCCCACGGCGTTACAAAGTGTAATCCACTATGAGGTAGTTCTTAGACACATGATGTAATCGTCCTCGTTCATCTCGCGAGAGGTGAGTAGGGGTCTTCAATGTTTGCAAAAATATTATGATATCCCCATACCATGGGTCTAAATTTGAGATTAAGAAGATATGTTTGTTGACAAACGTATCTTCAAAAACCAACTCCTCGGCCTCGCTCAGGAAATCTGATATAAGCTCTACAAAAATTAAAGACTTCTTTGATTTTACCGAAACAAACTCGAGATCGAATTCTTGCAGAATGACAATCCATTTATTATATTTTGCCCCAATCATCCTAATTCGGGTGAGGACAAATTGAAACGGATTGACATGGGCTACAACCAAGGTCTGGTGAAGGATAATATAATGTCTCAACCACTGAATCGCATGTACGGTAACTAAAGCAAGCTTCTCGACATGAGAGTAACGAATCTCTGCATCAATAAGGTTCCAGCTCAAATAATATATGACATGCTCTTGGAGCTCCTCATCCTATTGAACCAAAACCATACCCATAGTTTCTAATGACGTGGCTACATATAATAGAAAATCACGGCTATAGTTCGGGGGACTAATCACCGGGGCCAATGCTAGGGCTTGCTTGAGTGCATCGAAGGACTCCTGGGCTCGCTCATCCCAATAAAGGGGGGTGTCCCTCTTTAAGAGACGCGTGAATCCTCTAGTCAAATTGGCAAAGTTGACAACAAATCTTTGTAAGAATTTTTCCATGCCTTGCAAAAACTGAAGATGGAAAATATTCTTCAGGGGAGACAACTGAAGTATTTCCTCAACCGTCAAAGGGTTGACTCTTATACCCTATTTAGAAACAATGAATCCTGACAACCAACCTGACTTCACACAAAATATGCACTTATGAGGATTTAATCTAACTGAATAGTGTCGGCATCTTTTGAATACCAATCTCAAGTGATAGGGATGACGCATCCTCATACAAGAATGAGCAGCAAGGTCATCCAAAAATACTTCGATAATTGACTTGAGATCATGGAAGATCAAGGTCATTTCCCACTAAAACATAGCTCCAGTGTTTTTAAGGACGAAAGGCATTTTCCGATATGCAAACATTCCCCAAGGACAAATAAATGCAGTCTTATGTTGGTCCTCAGGTTTAATCTGTATTTGATTATATCCAAAAAATCCATCTATGAAGGAAAAAACCTCGCTACCCACACACTCATCCAAAATCTGATCAATAAATGGTGCAAGGAAATTTTCCTTAGGACAGGCACGATTCAAATCGCGGAAATCAGTACATATACGGATCGCTCCCTACTTCTTATCTACCGGAATAGGGTTTGAAACCCACTTCGTCAAGGGAACGGGATAGATGAAACCGGATTTCTACAGCTTCTCTAGCATTGCCTTAATCGTGGGTGTTTTCCTCGGATTCACTGGATGCAACCATTGTCGAACAGGATTAGCATTGGGGTAAGTCTTAATCTCATGCTCGACAATACGAGGGTCAATACCTGGCATCTCGTCATAAGACCAAGCAAAAATATCACACAATTCCTTAAATAGCTTGGTGTATTCAAGAATCTCAGCATGGGAACATTCCACCCCAATATAGACATTCTCTATCGTGCCAGGATTGCGAGAGATGTTGATAGGAATCATTGAAGATATGTTCACCATGTTTCCATCAGCCATCGAACCAGGAGAGCTTAATGGAACCATAGGACTACCAACTCTCTGACTAAGAACCGCCCTAAAATCCTCACTCTCCAAGTGGTCAAGCTCGGGAAGAAAGTACGATCTATGATGGAGTTCCTCCCATGGTGGCTCAACTCCCAACATAGCCTCAATAATCGCTTCATCTAAAGGGAAAACCATATCAAGGAAGTCGTGTGCGTGAGAAGACTGTACTGCCCATGCCGACAACACATAAGGGTCCTCCTCTTCTATCCATGAAGAAGAAGGAATAGGCTCTGCAACAGACTCGAGATTAGCTTGGTAAGCTATCATAGTTGCAGGCAACGGCACGTTCATCACGACGGGCTCACTCGGAGTACTCGGTGTAGGAATAATCCAAGGATAGTCCATATGACTTGTGCGAAAGGGCACCCATCTCGTAGATGTCGAAGCCTCATGGGAACTAGATCCTATCATAAGGATCGGTGTAGGACAAATAAAGCTTCCCATGAGGGATGGATACATGCCTACACCCACACTCCCAGTTGCCGGTTGAGAGTGTTCAACGATCGGGATCGAAGCTGCAGAAGATGCAGTAACAGACGGATTCTTGAATGTCATTTGATCAATCGTTATGATCTTCCCATTATGTGGAAAGCATACAATGCGAAACAGGGAAGAAGCAACGACTTGCATACTATACATCCAGTTACTACCCAGCAAGAGATTGTAGTCAAGGGGCGCATCAACCACCTCAACCTCTATCGCAATGGTCTTCCCTCCCAAATGGACTTTAAGGGAAGGAAGGATTCCGTGCGGCCTAAAAGATCTCCCATCGAACGCAGTTAACATGGTCGCTGATTTAGACAGCTCAGGGGAACCCAGACCCTTCCAATAGGATAAAGACATCACAGAAGCAGCAGTGCCTTCATCAATCATAGTGCGCTTGACGATCATATTAAAACATTCTACGTGAATCAACAGAGACACATAGTAAGGAAAGCGAGGCTGAAGTCCTGCAGTTTCAAATTTGATCACGGAGGAAGAATCATCATCATTCACACCAAGGGAAGAAAGCAATGCCTTCCTTTTCAAAGGACAACTCTAAAGCACTTCCAATGTAGACATCGCACAAGGAGTGTGGCCCAAATCCTTGACAACTGAATAGTTCTGGGTGGCTCGGGCATTTGGATTATGCCCCGAATGCTTAAGGACTCCCTTAGGAATGTGAGGTGCAGCTTCAGGTTTATCCATAGGTTTCTCAATACGCAAAGGGGGCCCTGGTGGATTAGGCTCTTTGCCTGGGATGGGTTGTGATGAACCATAATCTTTCGCACGGGTCACAACCTTCACAGCACGTACCATGTTAATGCAACCACGATCACTACCCTCCGGTGGATCTTGATCACCACTAGACTAGTCATGGGACCTCGAGTTCATATTTTGATTGTGTGGTAAAGGGTTAGTTAGCACAGCTGGGCCTTGTGCCAAGAATCTCGAGGCTTCCTCAATACGAGGGCACATGTAAGTGAGGTGATCATCCTTACATAACTTGCAAGGTAACTTAACCTTACATTTAGCTTGCTTGCATTCCATCCTTTCTTGTCATTACTATTAGCATTCTCATTCTTATTCCCACCCTTACGATTATTTTTACCCTTTTTTCTATTCCGTTTGGGCTGCTGGTTACCCTTCTGGTCTGACGATTCCACAGAAAGTATACTCGTCGTTTGGGCGGGTTGAGATGAAGCCGTAGCTTGTCCTGAAGCAGATTGGTTGATTGACAATTGACTAACTTGTTTTGCAACCGAATCCGCAGGTTTCACACTTGCACAACCACAATGCCATCGGTATGTGGTCTAGGTTTGACTTTGGGGTTGAAACTGGAACGTAGAGCGTTGGGAATAATCTCATATAACAAAATGGACTGAGCATAGATCAAGTCCAGTTCCTGCGCCCTAAAAATCGCTTGTTCCTCATTCTGTACTTCGGATGTAGAAACATCCTTCGCTATATATGGCAATAAAGACTTGAGGAACCACTCGAGGAGGAACTCTGGTGGTATAAAGGCTTTAATTAACCTCTTCCGTCTACGCCACTCTTGAATACGATCAGAGATATGGGTGGCTTTATCTTGCCGAAATTTCGACAAGAGTTTAGTACCAACGTCATAATGCACTGGTAGCTAGAAGTGGTTAAGAAAAGTCATCGCAAGGTTGTCAAACAAAGAGAAAGCTCCCTTAGGTAGCTCTATATACCATTTCATGACAGGCCCTGTAAGGGTGCTTTGAAATAGCCTCAAACGAATGGAATCCTGATGTAAGGAATTCAAAGAGCACCATAGTTGAAACATAGTAACGTGTTCACTCAGATCCTCTCCTGGTTTTCCCTCAAACTTAGGTATGTCTGAAGGAAGCTTGGTTGGGACAGCCGGCCAATCCAGTTCATGAGCTATAGGATCGTTGGTTAATCTCGACAAGTCAGGAAGATTGAGCGTTGGGAGGAAAGGGAGCCTAGGATGATGACATCTATGGACCGCTCCCTGATTCATATAGGTCTAATTACAACCATGGCCTTGGCCATAGTGCCCTCCTCTCGTATGACCCGTATAGGGTGGTGTGGAAGCACCATAGTGTGGTGGAACTTGACTATTAGGAGCTACAGAGCCATAGTTAGGAGAGTAAGCAGGTTGTTGATACGCGCCCCCAAAAGGTGAAGAACCCTGTCCATACTGCTTCGCATAATAGGGTCCATAAGTCATCGCATGCGATGTCCCATGGGACACTCCGTAAGTAGGAACATAATTTCTGGAAGTAGGAATATACATTCCAGAAGTAGGAATGTGACCTCTAGAACTATGAGCATGACCTCCTAAA
Source organism: Pseudotsuga menziesii (assembly GCA_001517045.1). NCBI lineage: Eukaryota > Viridiplantae > Streptophyta > Pinopsida > Pinales > Pinaceae > Pseudotsuga > Pseudotsuga menziesii. The sequence goes on from LPNX010032673.1 coordinate 169,167, forward strand.
ACGGCGGGCAGTGCGTGAAGCTGAGACACAACCGGTCTAGTAACCGCAGTATGGACATAACTCGTAGCAACGTTTTGGCCCAAAGGACCATGTGAATAAGGTGGAGGGTGAACATTTGAAGAAGTAGGGACCGAGGATGGAGGGACCTGAGTAGTAATGTATGTACTATTTCCTATCGTTACCCGTCTTGGGTCTGGTATCCTAATAGGATCGCTAACCCTAGACCTAGGAGGAATATGTGATGTAACTTCCACCACTGGGATGGAAGGTGCAATGTGACTAGTGCTCCCAAACCTCTCTGCATGGTAAGGAATGAGAGTGCCCCCAGGCATAGTGTTAGGCTCGAAGTCATATTCAACATGAAATGCCAAATCATGTGTAGGAAAACCAGACATACCATAACTACCATAGCTAGTGCTTGCGGGTTCAAAACGAGTCTCAGCATCCTCTGGCATTCCATACTAGTAACACATCAATGGGGAATCAACCCTAGAGTGAGTAGGTCTATCATGAAAGGTTCCTATCTCGAAAATCATAGGACCTAACTCAGCCAAGTCAAGTGAAGGATTGTAAGTAGGAGTAAACTCCCCATCATCAAGACGAATGGGAGAAGGTGGTTCAGGAATATCCTCTATATGGTCTCCCATGGTGTGTGAATGAATGTGTGAGATAGTCCACCTCGACTGTCTAGGTATCTCTCCCAAAGGAGGAGGAGAAGTAGAAAGCGGAAGTCCTACTAAACGACGAGAACGGCGAGGAGCCGCACCCGAATCCACAATGACTCAAAAAATAAAAAATACTCTCTATTTACACAAACCCTAGGAAAGCTATCATGCACAGAGCAACCACTAATAAAATCTAAATCCAAATGCAAGCAAACAAGGGCTGGATAAGTGAGCTCTCGAATGAAGCAGGTTTGTCTCACCTAGGAGAGGCTTGAGACTCCCATACACAACAAGCGGAGGTACGTAACCAATTATTGTGGCCCTCAGCTTCAACGCGTAAAGCGACTGTGCTTTTCGACCCCAACCTAGCCGGGACACCTGCAGAATAATCCCTGCAAAGTACCCCCTCGATATCCTAGGTAAGGCCAGTAATGTCACCTCAATATAATCAATGCTTAGGCGGACAGTCGCAGGCGGGATTGACTATATGGGCAGGGTAGCAAAGCCCAAAACTCTCGAAAGAGCCTCCATATATGAATACAATCCTAGAAATATCTCTGGTGCTACTCAGTTATGACTAGGGGTCATCCCAATCAATAACCGTTCACATTGCCTTGTGCTTAACTCCCTTTTGAGAGGAGGATCCTGAGAAACACTGGTTATACCAAGGATTTCACACACTCACCTGGACAGACACATACATGTTGTTGTTTAATGGTCTTGGAGAATTTACTCATAATGCACTATTCCAAGACCCTAAAACCTAAGCTTGTTGGTGCACCCTCGAAAAGAAAAGAGTTTAATTCATTTTAATTTAGTGTTGATTTTAATTGGCTTTATTACTCAAAATAGGGATATGACTGTGCAACTAATGGTGTTATGACACAACATGAAGTAAAATGCACACCTAACAATCAATGTGAATGCATTGTGTCCAAGAAAACAGGGTATGCTACTATGTGAAATGCACAATTTTTCTTCAAATGATGAATGCAAGTTTTCCTATATGAAGTCCTAACTAGTACTCCAATGCAAATCTAGTGCAAGTACAATGCAAAATGCAAAATGCAATCCATGATGATAAGCAAATGTTTTTGGATTTTTTGAAATAACATGAGATACAAAAAGCAAAAGAATGATTCTATGACCCCTAGACTCTGCAAGCACACTCAAATAGCACTCAAGCAAACCACTAAGTTAAAAGAACTCTAATGCACTAATCTCAAACAAAAAATCGAAAATGCCATGAGAAGAACCTTCTTAAAAAAAAAAATTAGCCTAAAAAAATGTTTCTGGTCAGAAACAGAGGTATAAACAGACTCAGGAAATGCCAAAGGAGACTCAGCAAACATCAAACTTCACCCAACAACCATTTAACTTCCACAAAAAGGCAAAACTAAAGGCATACGCGACTGTTTGCAGTAAACCCGTGTGTATACACGGAAATTGCAGAGAAACCCATGTGTATACATGACTATGAGTTAAAAACTCACATACAGGGAGAAAGGTGCATAAAATCAAGGCAAACAGACAAGATGAGACAAACTTCACACCAATCAGACACTACTAGGCATACATGCCCCCAGACCCAACACAGAAACAAGAGAGAAAGAGCAATTCAAATTCATTGAATGCCGATAAAACAACCCCCAAAGGAAAACTACTAGGAACTCCCCAGTGGAGTCGCCAATTCTGTTACGAAGATAAATTCCTATGGATTGGGGTACCACAACAGACGGCTTGACTCCAGAAATCAATCCTTTCCAATATGCAATAGAAAGTAAATTTCTAACACTAAAGGATCAGACCTCGTACCTTATTCCAGACGGTTGAAGTAGATCCCCGTTGAGCTTTCCAACTTCATCTTGAATTGATAGATTACTTCCTCAACAGCAAGTAAACAATACAAGCATTCTATATATCATGGTGTTATATCTATTCTAGCATATATAATCAATAATGTATAAGTATTTGACATAATCCAATGGATAAAATACTCATTCAAACACACATTATTGGACAGGAAAAGATATTTCTATTAATATAAATCAGAGATTACAAGATACAACCTCTGATGGCATGTCTGTGAACCGGAGAAAGTGAATCCCCCACTTGGGCCTCGACCACCTCAATCCTCCATCTCTTGATAGCAAGCTCACAAGCAAAAGGAAAGCTTGGGCAGAACACACTAGTGCTCCAAGGGAAAAAGGGATGCAGACTTAAGCATAAGTTTCGGAAACAATGGACTATAATTTCTTTGCTCTCAATTCTCTCATATGCCTTCAATGTACCATAGAGTTCCTTATATAGCTTTTCAAAGGGGTAATGAAAGGTCGAATCCGAGCGATCTCAAGGAATAGGGAAGGCCAGGAGTCAAGTGAGTCGGATCCATGCCAAGGAAAACTCCAAAAGTATTTGGATTTTGTACACATCCTGATGTACGCGGTTTTAGGGGTCAAACCCGCGTATATATGCGCTTATAGGTTTAAAAGTCATGTGTATCATTTTTCACATGTTTTTAGGGATGGTCAAGGAAACATCAAAGGACAAAAAATGGTCCATGGGGTCTAAGGAGTCTACAGCAGGACAGGAGAAGGCCATACAAAGTGTGATTCACCTAGAGTGGTAAAATCAGCTATAACAGGGGCATGTCGGGATCTCCTCGAAAATATATCCCCGCATAGGGATAATCATTGATGGCAACAATTTGCCGCTACCACCATGGAAAGAAGTCAGCTGGGTAGGGGTTAGACACCCTACCTCTGCCTAGTCTACGCATAGCATGCACCCAACGTTATTGGGCCGTATATCGAACCCCGTGAGGAGGAACTTCAACTCTAGGGCTTAGCCTTGGAACACGCTCAGTATACTTCCAAAACCAAAGTTTTGTACCCTGCCCATCTTGCAGTCATTGAGCTATTGCTTCATGTTACTCAATAGTGCAGTGCTTCAGTCATACACTATAGGTCTCATGCACTCCACTGCATAGAACATCAATGGTCGCGAGGCCTAGTGGAGTGATGCTAGACCAACTATCCTGCTGAGTGCCAATAGTATGGCCTTCAATCCTAGCACCTAGATGGAGTTTGTCGGGATTTGACTCCCAACCTTTTTCGTGTCCAAAAAATAGTATACTGCAATGTACTCATCAATGGTGAGGCCACCTCCAGGCCCATGAGAGTGCAGGTTCACCACCTCTCCCCCGGGACAATCCTATAATGAAATATGTGTCCTCCACCTCTATAGTGAGGGACATCCCATCGATATGGAAAGAATCTGAGTCTGGATCATAGTAGTCTACTAGCATTTGCAGGAGTCTTGGTTTGGCCCTCAGGCTACCAAGACACCAAAACTTGTATAGCACACATGCAAAAAGAGCTTGTTGAGCCATCAAATCACCCCGAACATCGTCTTCTACATCTCCATGTTACCTCTCCCTCCATTCTAGAAACATCCTGCACATTAAAAATAATTTTTGGTCAATATATACCTTAAAAAATCATTTGTGCAGTCGCATACGCAACTATTTTCAAAACAGCCGCATATGTACGCGGGTTTGGGAGGTTTTTCCGCGTATATCCAGTCCTATATGCAGAAAAAGCCCCAATTTCTATGTGGGCTGAAATGACCAATTTAGATTGGGCTAAAAGTCAAATTTGACCATGGAAATTGAAAAACTTTGAATGGAAATGGAAGAGGAGGACATGAGAAGTTACCTGGAACAAACGATGTCGAATTTCGCCGAACGAAGCTCCTGGTTTTCACGTTTGAAGTTTTGAGCTCAAATGGGTAAAAAATTCAAATGATATTTAATTTTTGAATTTTTTACTATTTCTAGAAAAAAATTGAAAATTTTACCCCCTTTATATAGTTTTGAGCCGTTTCTAACCATTTTGGACCGTTTTGGACTAATTTGATGATGCAGGAGACCGTTTTGAGCATTATTTCAACCATTGTTTTGACCCGTTCATGCCACTTTTAGGTATTATGTTTAAAATGGCATATAGGTTAGATTTCACATACGTGTGCATTTTGCATGACCTTATGACAATTTCATTATAACCTTAGGTACGAACCCATTCTATCTTGTCACGAAACCTTCTTGCTGTTTTATAAGTGACATGATGTGAATGGTAGAGATTCACCATACATGGGTTCCCTAGTTAGCTCCCTTTTTGCATTTGGTGCCCATGCCGAAATTTTTCCCTTTAGGGTGTGGAGTCCTTTTTATAGTATCGCCATGTCTTTGTGCAAGAGCCTCATACTCCTCTTGATCTTTTTCCTGTCCTTTGTCCCAAGGACTCCCTTATGTCAAGTTGTAATTACATTATCATGAGTTTTTCCTGCCTCATTGAGCCTTATGTTAGCTTCCCTGGCTTTGATTATCAGTCATATAGCCTGAGCCTGTCTCATGTCTAGACACGTAAAGCCATTTTACATATCCTTTACAGCTTGATTCCCCATTTTTTACTGGGAGGGGACTTTCCCCTGAGTGTCGTTATCCTACACATCTGTCCTTGCATTGAGCATAGGTATGTTCCACTGTTTGGAACTAGTTTGTTTTCCCATTGACACTCGTCTCCTCCTAGTCTGTAACTATAAAGCACATTTATTATTTTTCAAGCTTTTCAAAATATTTGAAAAAGTTAAAAAAAAAATCAAGAAACCAAAAAGCCGGACAAGAAAAGATGTTATCTTTGGCAGCAGTCAAGTTGTGTTGCCTTAGAACAGAGCACTGTATATCATAGCCATTAGTTGGGTTAATATTTTGACTTTAGGAGTTGTACTTGTTTCTCTGATTTTATCTCCACCGACCGGTTAATCTTGTAGTCCCTATGGAGCCTCTATCAATGCCACCTATGTCGTAGAGATGTCCCCATTTTGTATATCAAGTCTATGCTACCTACATTCAGTCACCATTCACCTTTATGCTCATGTTCGAAGGAAGTTGAAACCTGAGTCGTCCATTCCTCAGTTCTCTTGACTTTGCATGTTGGCCATTCTCGGTACTGATGTTGGTTCATGCACTTTATGATCGAGTCCTTCCACATTATATAGCCTTGCTAAGTACATCATGTTGGATGATGAGGGATGCATTGATTCCCTCCTTCTAGTGGATTTCATCCCATTGACTTTAGATCATTTATTCCAGAATAGGAATCTAGAGTCATTTTTGAGTGCCTTGAGACTTGCAGTCATCAGTGGCAGGTTCTCTCGCCATCGACAGTTTTGGGAATACATCAATGTCCCTTGATTGATGGATCCTTTCAAGTGTTTAACCTCAACACATTTATTCACACTTGTTAGTTTGCACTCTAGTACCTTGATTCCCATTTTCATTATCGGTGGGTGATCTCGCCTCTGTTAACGGTATACATCAATGACTGGTAATCAGATGATGGACTACTATGTTCAACCTCGATACCTCCTTGATCATGCCATTGTTCATAAGATTTCATCTCTCGTGACTTGATTCCAGTATATGTAAGATATTTCCAGCCATTATGGAGATCTTGATACATTGTATATCTTCAGCCTTTATGGAGATCATGATCCTTTGTATATCTTCATCATGGAGACTCTGATCTATCTATATTGTACTTGGCGATGACCACACATGTCATATTTTGTATCATGCCTATTCATGGCCATTGTACTCTTATGTATCTGGGACTACTCTATCTACTTGCAGTTATGTGTAGAGTTTGATCATTGTATTGTACTATTGGATGGCTGGTTCTTCCACCTGGTTCTTCATCACTCCACTTCTGGGATGGACTTATAATGTATTTCGGCCATCATATGACCCCTCTGACCTCACACATTAGGGGGCATCTGTTACAGCAGATTTTACTTCATATGGTGGATCACACCTTTATGGCCTTCCCTGTCCCTTTGCAGACTCTTTAGACCCCATGGACCATTTTTTTACCTTTGATGTTCCCAATATCATCCATAAAAACATCTCTTATTTGATATACGCAACTTTTAAACCTATTCTCGCATATTTTTCTTACACGGATTTGACCCTCAAACCCGTGTACATCAGGATGTGTGCAAAAGGCCAAATAGTTTTGGAGTTTTCCTTGATGTGGATTCGAGTCACTTGTATCTTGGCCTTCCATATGCCTTGATATCGCTCGAATTTGACCTTCCATTACCCCATTGAAGCACTATATAAGGAACCCTTTGGATACATTGAAGAAAGGAGGAATTGATGAGTAAGAAAATTGTAGTCCATTATTGTTGTAGCTTATACTTGAGTCTACATCCCTTTGTCCCTTGGAGCACTTTGTGTTATTCCCAAGCTTGCCTTTTCTTGTGAGCTTGCTATCAAGAGATGGAGGATTGAAGTGGTGGAGGCCCAGGTGGAGGACTCAGTTTCTCCGATTTGCTGACATGCCGACAGAGGTTGTCACTATTGTAATATCTTATTTATATTAATAAAAATATATTTTCATGTCCAATACTGTGTATTTAAATGAGTATTGAATCCATGGATGCTTTTAAATGCTTATATCTTATTGATTATATATGCTAGAGTAGGTCTAAAACAATTATATAGCATGCTTGTCTTGTTTGCTTAATGTTGAGAGAGCAAATTGCTTATACAAGTGAGAGTGGAAAAGATCAACGGGGATCTACATCAAATGTCTGGAATAAGGTATGTTTCAAGATCCTTTAGTGTTAGATGTTTGGTTTCTCTTTCATATAGGAAAGGATTGATTTTTGCGATTACTCTATCTGTTGTGGTACCCCAAGCCATAGGAAGTTTTCTCCATAACAATATTCATACATCGAATTCAAATGTTCACCTTAATAATGACTACATGCCTTCTATATACATATTTCATCTCATTGTACATGTGGCCCATTCATTAGGCCGACCCTATTACATATACATTTACATGAATTTACCCCTATATATGACCCATTAGGATCATATCATATACAATTACTCCAAGATATGCCCCCCTTTGGTCATACCACAATACCCTCCTTCGAAAGATTTATCCTCAAAGATTTGCATTTAATGGCTTTACATGTGATGAAACCAAGTAATAGGATAACCTCATATTGATGCTTTCTTATTTCCACTAATGATGATCCCATCCAAATTTGATTCTTTTTGGTCTTATTCATTGATAGTTGGTTGTGACATAATTTTATTTTCTTCGATTCCACGTGCTATTTTGTGGCTTGTCCAATTTGTTGTATTTTCAGATCTATGATAACATTTTGTCAAATAAGTATACTGTGATGCACTTCTCCATGAAGATAGTGGACTATTCCATCTTTTTCATTATTAGAGCTGATGTAGATTTTAATCTCTTTCTTAAAAACATTATTGGTAATGAGGTTGTTGATATGGCTTCACATTTGATGGTTTCCTTTCATTTTGTACACCATTGTCATCTGTCTTATTTTTTGAGATAAAGACATCTTCTAGCATATGTTCTTACTCTTTGATTACCCATTCCTTTGATATTATAGCCTAATGTTACAGAGAAAAATTCCTATGGCTTGGGGTGTGTCACAATAGAAAGAGAAACCGCATAAATCAATCCCTTCCCAATATGCAAGAGAAATACAACATCTAACACTAAAGGATCTCGAAACATACCTTATTCTAGATGGTTGAAGTAGATCCCTGTTGAGCGTTTTCCAATCCCACTTGCATTAGCAATTTACTCTCAACAACAATAAACAAGGCAAGCATGCTATATAATATAGTGTTAGGCCTACTCTAGCATATATAATAAATAATGCATAAGCAATTAAATGCATCCATGGATTGAATATTCATTTAAATGCACATCATTGGATAGTAAAATATATTTCTATTAATAAAATCAGAGATTACATAAGTGACAACCTCTTTCGGCACATCTGCGAACTGGAGAAACTGAGTCCGCCACCTGGGCCTCCACCGCCTCAATCCTCCATCTCTCGATAGCAAGCTCACAAACAAAGGAAAGCTTGGGAAGAACCCAAAGTGCTCCAAGGGACAAAGGGATGTAGACTCAAGTACAAGCAAGCTACGACAACAATGGACTATAGTTTTCTTGCTCTTAAATTCCTCCCCTTCAATGTATCCAAGGGGTTCCTTATATAATGCTTCAATGGGGTAATGAAAGTTCAAATACGAGTGATCTCGATGCATATGGAAGGCCAAGAGACAAGTGACTCGGATCCACATCAAGGAAAACTCCAAAAATATTTGGACTTATGCACACATCCCGATGTACGTGGATTTAAGGGTAATATCCATGTATATACGTGAGGAAGGGATTAAAAGTTGCGTAAAACAAATAATAGGTGATTTAGGGATGATCTTGGAAAGATCAAAGGTACAATAATGGTCCATGGGGTCCAAAGAGTTTGCAGAGGGACATGGAAGGCCATAAAAGTGTGATCAACCATGCGTGGTAAAATCACCTGTAACACCTCATATTTTCCATGCATGTCTTTAAGATAGATCTTAACTTCTTCAAGTATTTTCTTAATATAATACTCTCATATTTGACATGTAAATCCTTCCTTACTCAAATATTTTCTGGTGACCTTCTAGATTCTTTTCTTCCTTATCCTTTTGAAGTTTCAATGATATTCCATCCATCAAAATATTATTTTCTTATTCAAATCCAGATTGCATATATGATCTTGACTCATATGTATTCAAAGCATCTTCAACCTTCTCACAAATTTCATCCTCAAGTCTTTTGGTAGTCTCTTCATCTAAGAACCTTGTTTTTTCTTGATTTTTACCATGGTTCTTTTCTTCTTACAATCTCTTAACCTCATCCAGTAGCTCATTATTAAGGTTTCATAATATACATATTTATATGATCCTTCTTCCATACTTTCCTTTCATATTTTATAGTAATAACTTCATCTTTATTCTTTTATTCATACTCATCATCAAGTATTTTGTTAGTCTCTTCATCTAAGAACCTTGTTTTTTGTTGATTTTGACAATGGTTATTTTCTTCTTTCATTCTCTTAACCTCATTTATTAGCTTGTTATTATGGTGTCATAATCTACATATTTATTCATCCTTCTTGCATATTTCCCCTTCAAATTTTCTAGTAATAACTTCATCTTCAATTCTTTTATTCATACTCTTATATATATATATATATATATATATATATATTCTTAACATCATCAAGAATTCCTTGATTATGCTCATGCAACTTTTTGATTTCTTCATCTTCCTTTCTAATTCTCCACATAACTACATAACTTGATTCAATAGTAATTTATTCATGGAACGAGTTTTGTTATAATCTTGAACAATTCCATGATATTGGTCTCATCTTTATCTTTATTCCCATTGATTTTAGGTATTTCCATTGATTACTAATTGAGCTCTAACCCAAAAGAACAATTTCCGACCTAAAATATATTGAAAATAATCATCCAAATGAATAGTATGATTTTTCAACATATTTTCATATGTTTATTATTTCCAATGTATTTTGAATCACTTAAATTAGACATTCTATCCCAAAGTTATGCTAAATTTAAATTAGCATACCTTTTAAAACCTTTATTTGAAGTTTGTCTTGTTGGTTGACCTTCCATCTGAGGTAGCTCTGAAATTCCATCCCCTCTAAATATGAAATTTTGTCTTATATTATATTGATGTGCTTTCTCTACAATTTCCAAAATTACGGTGAATCCAGAGAAATTTTTGGTAACTTTTCCAAAATGCATTGATTTTGGCCCATTCAAGATTGTGAGCTTGCATAACATGCCATGTTTCTTATTTTTTGTTTTACTTCTGAAATTTTTACTAGAAACACTATGGTCCATCTAGTTTTGGATGAAACTAGTGGCACTAAATTTGGAATTATAAATCCTCAAATATGACAATTTTATCTAGCATACGTGTTTGAGAATAGTTTTTGGACTACTGAAAAACCCTGACTGCCACAAACTATAACTCCAAAATTATAGTGAACCACAACATCATTTTTTTACAACTAACACTTAGTTATGTTGAATTGGGTCCCTAAAAATTTTATTGTATGAAAAATGCTGAAAATAAGATATAGCAAAAATGGACATATGGCCCTTTTTTACGAATCCAAGCCAAAGATTATATTCTCTAATAACAAATGTTATGAACCAAATACTTAAGATAGCATAATATAACAAAATTCACACCATGTAAAAAATGAAAATGTGGAGAACAACTCCATGATAAATAAGAGAGATGAATTACACATGTTCCCTAATAGGAAGGACTTCTCCAAATACCCTAATACATCCATACATCTAGTTCACATGTTCCCCTCAACAATGATTACATATCTTCTATATATGCATATTCGAACTCATTATGCATGTGGCCCCTTTATTAGGCTTACCCTATTACATATATATTCACATACATTTACCCCATATATTCTCTCCTTGGGATCATATCATAGACATTTACTCCAATATGTGCCCCCTTGGATCATATCAATATCCTTAAAAGCAACAGTGAAGAAGAGAAAACATTAATCTTAATTCTCCTTCTTCTAACTCTACTTCTCATGAACATGCCATTTTTGTTTATATGTTTTTTTCAATGCAACATTTAGTTCTTCTAATGAGTGACTTATGGATCCTATTGAATATTATCATATTGCTAATGATAAAGCCAAAATCTTCACTCTTAATGAATGAAAAAATAATATATATTTGTTTCTGATTATATATATCTTATTGTTGTAGGGTCTGGAATAGTTCAGCTAAATGATCTCCACTTTAGAGATGCATTATGTGTTCCGAGTATTTCTTGTAACATTTTATCATTACATCAATTCACTTATTTCATAAAAGATACATGATTTCCTCCTCACCAATTTGGAACACATGATTTAAATGATCCCAACCATATCTTAGCAATTGGAATTATTGATGATATTACAAGGTTGTACAAATTTAACAACTTTGGGCCATCATTTATTCCCTTACATTTTATTTCTCATAGAAATGACATGATAAAAATCTGGCATGAGAAATTTGCTCATCTATGTAAACAAAAAAGGGTGATTAGTATTCCTCTCATTTCTTGCAAATTTGATTTTTTTATGCGTTTTTTCTCAATAAAATCAATGGGATAACTTTGAAAAATGTTCATATCGTCACACCTTAGTTACTTTGCAGCTTTGTTCATAGTCATTTGTGTGGTATTCTTTGTTCTGATTCTTTCTTTGGGTTCAAATACTTCTTAAAATTCATTAATGACTTCCCCAAGCATAGTTGGGTTTATTTCTTAAAAGTTTTGGCATGTTTTTTACCTACAAGACCCTTATAGAAAAATATTTGTGATGTCAACTTTATAATTTAATAATAAATCATGGTGGTAAATATGCTAACATGAAATTCACAATTTAGTAGCCTATATAAGCCATTCATATGCAACACACCACATCAAAATGATGGCTAAGATAAATATTCACATATTAAAATAAATGACAAATTCTAAGACCCAATCTAAGGTACCAAGCCCTCATTTTGGGGCCATCCAATATTCCAATTACATAGTTAATTTCACTACCATGAAGGATTTAAAATATAAAACACTAAAAGAATCAATGAGTAGGAGTATACTAGTCGTACACCATTTTTGTATGTTTGGTAGTGAAGCATGTGCTTAAATTCCCAATGAGAAAAGGAAATCATTACAACCTAAGAGTGAGAAGTACATTTTCATTGGATACTTTAAAGATGCAAAAGGTTATACACTTATTCAACATAATTCAAGATTAATTAATAGGATAAATTCCAGGATTAATGAAGGTATCTAAACTTGCATGCCTAATTTGGTGTTTGTGCCAAGTTCATCTTGTTGTAACAAAGGATTATCAGGGCAGATCCATGAAAATATTCCCATGGAAGAATATATTTTTCATGCTCATGAGGTAATATTGAAGGACCCCCCTTCCATCATATATGACTTGGATGGATCGAGTAGCTTCTAGAATGCAATCATATCCATTTGTGTAGTAGAAATTGACCATGAGGTAATAGGAAGGGTCCCTAGTATGAATGGTAGGTATTTATCATGCAACTATTTGTGATTTAATCATGGTGATTTGCACAAAGTGACATGATCAGATGTAAATAATGAGGGATACCCATGAATGTTGTAGATTTAATCTAGCAACTCCCAACTTGCATTCCTAGCCATTTATGGGAATACATTTTATAGTGAAGTAATTAGGGTGGTCCTTTAAAAAAAATAGGATCCAAGAGAAATAACAATAAACAAGATGCAAATATTAAACACATAAACACATTACAAGAGAGACGCCAATATAACGCGATTCACCCAATATGGGCTGTGTCCACATAGAAATTTCCAGTCCTTTGATTATTACACCATCCAACAAAATGAAGGGATGCAACCTGCAACGCACTTGCTACACTTCCTCTTCACTCTCTCACAATCTCTCTCACACAATCACAAATATTGGGTTTTACAATACTACAATACAATACACACTCGTATTACAATGCCTTCCTTTTATAAAGAAAATACCATGGAATGCCAAAAACCATGGGCCTGTAAATCACCCATTATTGACCAAGTTATGCCTCTGAAATTACAAAATTTTACAAGGCATTGTTTCCTAAATTTTTGTCACGGGAGCGCTGCCCGCAAACCCCCTCCAAGGGGGGGATCCCAAATTATCCATCGCCCCCCTGGACCCCCCATCGAGAATTTAGTGGGGGTAAATCCTCCCCACACCTTCCTTCATGGTACTAGTATCCAAACATGGTTGAAGCATGAACTCTAGAATCGGGAATATTGGGTATCCATATAGAAAAGACCGAGCAACTCTTGATGTGAGATACTATCCATTTGTGCATGTGACTTGATTGGGTGGTACCATGGAGGGGTCCCATGTGAATGGTGTGGATTCAATCACACATGTCTCATCACTTAGTCATAATCATCTACAAATTTTGATTGGACCCAGCATAAGAACTACCCCCATGAATGAACACGATTAATTATGAAGGAAGAGCCTTTTAATATTATTCATTACACAAAGTTCCATTCTTCCACCTATTTCAGGTGTAAAGGATATGCATGATTTCTCAAAAATCACTCAGGAACCTCATTATACTATTAAACAACCTTTCACCCCAATGATACAACACATTGGATAGACCCAACTGATTCAACCTTCCAATAGCTAATAAAAAACTGCCACATGTCCCTCCAACTCAAATGAAAGGACACATGTACCATTATTTTCCATTTTTCTCAAGGAATCCACCAAATCAATTGACAACGTACCACAATTCCATCCATCTTATACTTGAGGCCAAACTTTTCTAATCAATGGAGGAGGGGGATTTCTAATTAAAGCAAAGGATATGGGTAGATTCCTCTTCCAGTGGCCGTGGGAGCTTCACCATTAATTCAATGGGGGTATTGAGGAGGCCCAAGAATTCCTATAAGAGTCAAACAAAGTAAATTTAAATGACTTTCTTTCCCAAATCATGAGGTGCACACAAAAAAATTTGAAGGGTCAATGTTTCATTTTAAAGGGGGAAGTCAAAAGAAAATCACGGACAATATTTTATAGTTTTAGAATACATTCAAATCGAGTCAAATACATCATAAGAATAAAGAGTTTATGGATTATAGAGATATAAAACCAACTTAGAGTTTGGTGAGAATGAAGAGCCAACCTCCCCTAGCAAAATAGGGTATTGGGAACACCATTCATTTCTCTCTTAGCAGGATAGAAAGGGGACAAGTTTCTCATTTACAAAGGCCAAGAATTTTTAGATTGAAAGGGATTCCTTTCCCTCAAGAGTGAATTTCACATGAATTTCAGGGAAAATCTTCTTAATAGAAGACCTTTCAACAAGCATGAGTTGTGTATTGAAAATGTTTTAGATTCACCCTCTTAGTTGTATCCATTTGTGACCGTCTCTATTAAGTGTCCTTTTGTTAATTTCATGGATTCATAGATCCCTTTTTGTCTAAAGTTTTGAGCTTCATAAATAAAATATTAAATTTATGATTTGGTGCAATCTCTATTGTGTTCAATATTTTATATGGTGACTTGTTAAGCTCAAACAATTCATGTGATGTGGTGTTTGTGTTTCCATGACCTATTAGTGATTGCAAGTAATCTTATAATTCATATTATTTTGTTTTGATACTAAATTTATGTTGGATCAATACACATGTTCTTCCATAGGGTCACTGGATTTATTCATGCATTGAATTCCCTAAACCTGTTTAGTGTTAAACTCTTTGATATTCTTCTTACCTATCATATAGAAGCTCATAATCTCTAGTATGTTGATTGTGGTTCATGGAGGATGAATATCTAGTCATTCCCGTGCTTGTTCCAAAATAATTTAGGAGAACTATTAATCCTACCATTTCAGTAGAAATTCATATCTTTAGAGGTATGTTATATTGAGCTACTATGTTTCTCTAGGAAAGATCAATATTGAATTTTATAGTTATAGATGAGTTGGCATAATTTGTTTTCTAGGAACATCTCATGGAACAACATCAAATTGACATTGTTTCCATGGATCAAAGGTGTGATGGATTTTTATTTCTGTGGGACATAACAACAAGAATATGATTCTTGGTGGCTAATAAAGAATTGGAGAACTGACTAAAGTACAATTTTCACCTGGAGACTTTGTTGAATGTAGAACATTAGGAGTCATTCTCCAGATTTGTGAGTAATATCAATTCCTATATATACTCATATGGTTAAGGTGGTGATGTTGTATTGTAAAGTATTGCAATTAATATCAAGACTAAAGTCTTGTGAGTAATATGAAGATTGTAGTTTTGTGAGTAATATAAAGTCATGATTCTCATAGATGGTACCCTGTGAGGTGGGCCTCAAGTTATAGAGGTAAAATTAAATGCATGTTGAAGCATAGGTGTTATGTGAAGTATTACTAACCATGGTTACATATTGCTATTAAGTCTAGAGTGAATTACTTTAGAAATAGCTATATGGTCTGAGAGTAATATAACATGACCATAGAATGTGACAATTCTTCTGAGTATAATATGATTTGATAGATTATTCAAGTTAACACATCATAGACCATGCAATAAATATAAACAGGTAAGAATAGAGAAATAAAGAATCTGAATTTCCTATGGAATGACTAAGTGGAACACAAAATTGTAAGCTTTAGTTAAAGTTACAATGTGTGCTTCAGTTAATTAAAGAAAATCACAAGTGTTCCATCCAAGTAAATCAATCAACATGATTTAGATAATCATAGTTAAATAAGTGTGAAATCTTAAAGGACTAGTTAACTAAAGTGTTTAGACTTTAAGTTAAACTAAAAGACAACACTTAAGTTAACCAAAATACAACACTTCAGTTATAAAGTGTTTTGCATGATGCCACTTCAGTTAAAGCACTATGACACTTATGTTAGCCTGTTAACTAAGTGATAAACATTCAATTAGAGAATGATTTCACTCTTATGTCAGTTAAAGCATTAGTTAATGTCAAAGATGAAAGGCATTGCTCAAATGTTATGCATGATGAAGATTCCAATGTATTGAATTAATTAATTCATGGAGATAATTCACAAATCTGGGTGTATGTGTGCACTAAATTCATGCAACCATTCTCTATAGTTTGCATGGCTAGGCCTATGACTTGTTATTAATGTGTTGGGAACATTTAAAGTTCATACAGTTGATCATTATTCTTTATTGCTCAGTGTTCTCTCTTATCGGGCAATCTAATATTGTGTAAAAGTCATTCTCAGCAATCTATATATTATACTCTAAAACATTGTTGGTTTTTTCATCCTCATTGTTCTAAGGGTTTTCCCAGGATACATATTGTGTTGTGTATGGATGATTTTTCTGATTTAATGTTATCTTTATTCCAATGTTCATATTATCTAGAATTAAAGTCTAAAAGTTCAAATATCTTCATGTTTGATCAAACATTAACAAACTCCACTATTATCGATCTAGAAGGAAGTAGAAGACATACTAGGAAACATTCAAATCCTGTAACACATCATGCCCTTCCTAATATAGAGAATTTGGTTACTCAAAGAAACACATACTATAAGCATGTTGCATCATATTCAAGGAATACACACTATAAGCAACTTCCATCCTCTTTAGTTAATCCTTTTTTTGAGAATAATGTTTTGTTTGAGTTTGAATACAAAGAAGATACTCTTGTGTTACAAAACCCTTTTGGAAGTCTTGCTGAACCTATTTAGTGTTAAGTAAAGATTTAATTGACCTATAAGGTTCTGGTCTATCCTTTTTTAAATGTAATCCTTAGTATAAACCTACTGTGGTTCTTTCTCCTCATAATTCTATTAGTTCAAAATATAAGAACTTTATCGTAAAGCATTTAGTGGGAAGATTTAATCCTCCACCACCTCCTCCTCCAAGTTTTAATCCTTGTGTGGGAGCCTTATATGTCCCTTTAGAATTCATTGCCAATTTACATGATATGCATTAACATTACCTTAAGTTCCTACCCAATTTTGGTGGAGAAAAGGAGGTATTACTTGATGATCATATGGCCATATTTCAATATTTTACTAACAATATTTATATTGAATATGATAATGTGTATATGAGACTTATTATGAAAAATTTGGAAGGAGATGTCAGAAAATGGTTTAGAGGTCTACCAGTGAATTCAATTAAATATTGGGAGACTTTTAAAGATGCATTAATGAGATATTGGCATGAAAAGAGAGATCATTTCTATGATATGGAAAATTTTGGTGCACTAAAGAAAAGGAGACGTGAGTTTATTATTGGTTTTAACAAAAGGTTTAATAAGTTGTATGATAGAATTTGATCCAGGTCGTGCCCAGGTGCACGTTGGGGACAACAGTCTACTAAATGAGTCAATTATTGTTATGGAAGAAGCATATAAGAAGAATTGATAAAGCAAGAAACACACTAGGTTGACAACAAATATACACACAGATAATATGCAAGAATTCGAACCAATTTATTACTTCTGCTCCATGAAAGATGGAGGAATCAGATAGATGTCTATATTACACAATGTACATGCTTATATAGGATGTTGAGATGCTTGGGTGACTACCCGCTACATTTAGTTATAGTAGAATTTATAAAGGTCCATAATTTCAACCGTCATAGAGCATTTTGGTATATTGTATTCGAGGCATGCCTATTGAGGAAAACCCATCGAATGCGAAACTTGTCGACTGAACATGTCAAGGAAAACCTATCGAAGGTGAAATTTTTGAGGTGAACCTATCGAAGAAAAACTTGTCGGCTACTGGTTGGATCATTCCTCCTTCCTTAAGAAACAATGGTCCCCATTATGTATTTGTTTAGGTGAGGAAACTTGTTGGCTACTTCATTAGAAGAGTACCATTTTCCTTGCGCAAGGATATGTCCAATTTTAGCCACTTGAAACAAGGGAATAAAGTTCATCCTTGTAAGGCGTATGCGTCGTCCCACAATGGTGTCACAAAGAATAGGTTCTTGAACATCTCGGTGGATGTCTTCAGGTTATGCTATCTGCAAGTTGTTCTGTTCCAACAATGGTGCATGGTATGGTCGAAGTAGATCTGCATTGAAAATTAGATGTAGGCCAAGGCATGCAGGAATGTCGAGTTGAAAATAATTTTCACCAAACTGTTTAAGAATATTGTATAGACCATATAGCAAAGGTTTCATCTTTCTATATGGACTAGTGAAGCGCTCCTTCTTTAGATGTAACCAAACCTGATCCCCAATTTGGGATGAATCAAGAATACGATGCTTGTCATGTCGAGACGTAGATTTTGAATTTTCTCATTGCAACATATCATGTGCTTGCTTCTGAATGTTGTATATTTGATCTCTCAAATTCAATGCTTTCTCCACTTCTTGTCCTTCGAAGTCGGTATCGTTCGACTATGTCAAGGAACTAATTAAGTTAATAGGCACTGAGGGTTCAAATCAGTAACAAATCTCAAATGGACTCTTTCCCGTAGAGCTATTTTGAGAATGATTGTAGATGTGTTCTATGTATGGAAGGTTGTCATCCCATGTTCGACGACGATTATGGTTGTACATGCAAAGAAATTGTATGAATACGTGATTTACAACTTCCGTTTGTCCGTCTGTCTACAAATGGAAGGTTGTCGACAAAGAAATTATCATGTCGAGTTGTTTCCAGAGAGTTTTCCAAAAGGTGCTGAAAAATATAGAATCTCTGTTGAAAATAATGGTCATCGGGAGGCCATATTTTTTCCACACATGTTCAAAGAAGAGCTAAGTAGTCTGATGTGTTGTTGTAGTCTTTTTGCATGGTATGAGTATATCCATCTTGGAAATTATGTCAAATACTACTAGTATTGCATCATGATGATGTTCGAGAGTAGGATATCCCATCGGGTAGTCGATAGAAATAGATTATCATGGTCGACTAGGAACTGAAAGAGGTGTATACAGTCCTTGTCATCAATTCAACAATTTAGCAATGGCACACACCATGCATGATCGAATGTACTTGTTGATGTCATATTTAAGTGAAGGATAGTAGAAATACTTTTGGAGGATAAAAAGTGTTTTTGTGAATCCAAAATGTCCTATAATCTTTCTGTGGTGTGCATCCCAAATGATATTTTTTTGGTGATCACCGGTCGGTACACAAAGCTGTCCAAGCTTGTATAGCAAGGTGTATTTCAAGAAGTAGTCGGTAGTTGAAAAATTGTTGGTCTGAAGCTGTCGATAGATTGTATAAAATTTGTAGTCTACCGAATAAAAATGTGTCCAAGTAGTGGTGTCATAATCCTGCATACTCATCACTGTAGATAGTAGAGTAATGTGCGGTCTACTGAGATAATCGGATGCAACATTGGATTTGCCTTTCCAATACTTAATCACCAACTAAAATTTTTGTAGCTAATTAATCCACTTGAGTAGTCGGGTTGTCTATAGTTTCAACTAAGTCAAAGTGAATTGCAAAGGTTTATGGTTAGTGAGGATGACCGTTTCCTTGCCAAGAATGTAGTGTCTCCATTGCTTAAGAGCTTGCACAATGGCATATAGTTCTTTTTCTACATCAAGTACCTTCTAACAGTGTCACTGAAAGTCTCAGAATGAAACACAACTGGGTGACCCGACTGAGTGATCACTGCACTGAGGGCATAGTATGTTGCATCGGTCTCAATATCAAAGGGTTGAGAAAAATTAGGTAACACAAGTATTGGTGCAGTACAAAGCTTGTTTTTGAGTTGTTCAAAAGCTTGTAGTTATGTCGATGTCCATTTGAAGACAATTTTTCCATTTCCTTTTGTCAAATGATTCAAAGGCCATGCGGTGTGGTTGAACCCAAGTATGAATCATCAATAGAAGATCTCCAAACAAGAAATATTATTAGTTCATGATTTTTTTGAGGAATGGGCCAATATTTGAGGATCTGTACTTTTTTGGGGTCGACATGAATTACTACAAAGTCAATTACATACCCCAAATATTTGATGATGGTCATCGCAAATGAGTATTTTTCCATATTTAGATATAACCGATGTTGTTGGAGAGTGTTGAAAACTTGTCAAAGTTGTTTGACATGTTCTTCCCATGATCGACTGAAAATCAAGATATCCTCGAGATAGACAATGACACATTTACCGATGGAAGGTCGTAGAAGGTCATCCATATATCTCATGAAGGTTGTAGGTGCATTGGTTAAACTGAAAGGCATTACTACCCATTCAAACAATCCTTCCTTGGTTTTGAAATTCGTTTTCCATACATCGGTGGACTCGATTAGAATCTGGTGGTATCCTAACTTGAGGTTAAGTTTCGTAAAGAACTTAGCACCTTTCAGATTGTCGATGAGTTCATCATTCCGTGGAAGAGGGTATCTATTCTTCACTTAAATTTTGTTGAGATCCCTATAGTCGATGTACATGCGCCAAGTCCCATCTTTCTTTGGAACTAAGACAACTGGACTTCCACAAGGAGAGGAGTTGAGGCAGATATGACCCTTGTTGATCAAATCCTGGATTTTCCTGTGAATCACTTCACTTTTGAGAATGGATCTTCTGTAAACAGATGTGTTAGGTAACGAAGAACCAGGGACAAGTTCAATGGAGTGTTTTACCTGACAATGCAGAGCTACTATCGCATACCCATACCCCATTGTCATGTAGAATTAAAAATTTCATCGAGAACCTTTACTGTTCATAGATACTTAGGGCATGTTCACAAACCACTTCTCGATATTTCCAACACTATCATGCTCCCTCTCATTTTCCACTGATCAGTTCGATGATCTGTAAGGAAATATCTCAGAGGAGATTGGACAGTGGAGAGAAATTGCGATGGAAACCAATGATCACAAATGGTTCCACATCTGAAATCAAATCAACGGCTCAGGATCATCCCACAAAAATTGACGGCGCGGGATAGGGAATTGTGGAAATCACGATACCGTGATCCCACATCCCACATTCTGCTTTCCTATATCCCTCACATGGAAATGACCATTGCAGAAATTGAAATTTGTGAAGCTGCATCCCGCAAGTTGCAAAAAGGTGCGTTGCAGAATGAAAACTATGAAAATTCATAATTTACAAAAAGACATCTCTGCATCCCGCATCCTGCATCTCGTAAGTTGCAGAAAGGTGCGTTGTGGAACAAAAACTACAGAGATCCATAATTCACAAAAAGACATCTCTGCATCCCACAATTGCATAAAGGAATTTGCCGAGGTCCAAATATGCCAAAGGATCTCTTCTGCATCCAACATCCGTCCTACGGAATAAACCATTGTGGAAGAAGGTTTCTGCTCGAAAATTTGACCTACTAATCAAAGTGTCTGAATAGACTTGGCCATCCAGGACAACATCAATCCGGCAATCTAACCCTGCAACTTAGTTTAACAATGTGTTGAAGGAAACATACATAGATTCCTATTATTGCAGTTCTTCAAAGGAACAATTCATCAATTCAACACAACCAACATGTTCATCATATTCCATCAAGCAATTACAATGCAAGAAATAAAATTGCATAGATTAACATAGCCAAGAACACTTATATTTAGAATAACTTGTCCTGCAACCAGCTATGTCACTGCAACATTCCACCCAACCATAGGCCATTGCACTCATCAATCTCTCAGCAACACTGCCACCTCTGAGTTGGGCATGATTTCCTCAGGGAATAAGGGGACACTAGCAGACTCATAAATAGCCAAGGGTGCAACAAAACTCGTCTAAGCCAACATGGTTGGGTTTATTAGGATGCAAGGGAAAACAAACCAATAGATGGGTTTCATAGGCCACTCATCCAAGCGATCTCACCATTGGGTTTCATACACTATTCACTGTCAAGTCACCATTCACCTTAAGGACCAGTCAAGCCAACAGGTGGGTTTATCAGACTGTACACAGCAAAGCCATCTCAATGATGGGTTTATTAGAATACCTAGCCAAGCCAGGATTCATAGTTGGGTTTATCATACTGTCCATCCAAAGGTTACTCACAAGGTAAAATGCAACAATACACAACCAAGCCAACATATGGGTTTATCAAGCTACTAGCCAAGCCATCTTTCTAGTTGGGTTTATCAGGATTTTAAGGCAACGGGTAGGAAGAACTGCTAAGCTAGTGAGCTCATCTATAGAGCTAAGAACACCTTCATGAGATCTATCTGGCCTGGATTCCCCACTACCTACACACCCAACATAAGGAAGTGTCCCCTTCTCTTCTCCACAGTCCCTCAGGCTACACCTTTCAAGTCCATTGCTTCTAAGGATGTGCATAGAAGGCTCACCAACCACTCTTATTATATTGTGAGGTTCCACACTAGGTTTATTAAGAACAATCTTTGTCTCTCCCATTCCTAATTCTTGTACATAGTTCAGACCTGAACCAGGGTGCACAACACAACAACCACATGGAGATTCCACCAAAGAGGATTTACTCTGGAACATGGGTAATAGGGTCTCATACACTCTGTAGTTCAAGAAAATGCTGCAACATAGCAATCACGATCTCACCAAGGGAAAACACTTGTAGAACGCAAAGGATACACATCGAAAGAGATCAACTACTAAAGAGATTCCACGCGAATGGAGAGAATTATGGATGAGCCACACATCCCGTCGTTCCCCAAAACGTTAATCCAAATGAAGACATAATATGTGAGAAAAATTGGCATACGGTTCTGGGTGTTTTTCTTACCCATGAATTCAAAACATGACATTCAAAACTAGGTGCTTTTCCCAATTCAAATTTTCCCATACTCTTCCCCTTCCATGCAATAACTATCTCAACCACATTCTGGTAGAAATAAATGGTTAGGAAGAAAGACAATAAAAAGGGTGGTTGATAGTTTTGATGGGTTTTCCCCATGACACATGGATTTTCCCAAATTGGTTCAAGGTTAACATCCTCTCCCCATTATCCTTAGAAAAATCATGCTCCCATCTCATTTTTCATTGCATTGACATAGCTGGTTGTTGGTTTTTCATTAATTTTCATATTTACATGATGTTTACAAATGTGCTTTCCTTAGCACATAAACCATAGGCATCAACCATGATCACCTATATACCAAATATTAATCAATGACAGGGCATTGGACTTGAGAAGGCTTGTCATGATTCCATATAATATTTACATCATATTCAAATGGGGTCAAAACCGAGGTGTTACAGGTACTCCGTCTGGTGCTTTAAATATGTTATGGTATTCTTTAAGAATGTTGTCAATCTGTTGTTGTTTTCAGGAGCTGTGTTGGTCGATGAGTTGACTCGTTGTTGCAGTCTTCTTGGAATGTTGAGGCTTGATCATGATTAATGCAAACTTTTGAGGATGATTGATAAGCTTCTTTTTTTGTTTGGCAGATATCATAGCAACCGTTGATGTGGGTTGTCGCTCGGGTATGCCATACCATTGATTCTGGATTTTGACAATCACCTTATGATGCTATGGATGATATGTACCATGTCGATCCCATAGGTATGTTTTACCGAATAGGCCGTAGGCTATGAAAAGAGGTGCCACATCATAGAGTAATTCATCTTCAAAAGGATTAATGAAGTAGGTGAGTCGACATTGTCTTGTGATCCTTAGTTCCTATCCATCCTTCATCCAACCGATATTGTAAGGATGAGGGTGCAGAGTGGTGACAAGACCTAATTTCTTCACAAGATATTCAAAAACTAATTTCTTTTGGCTACCATTATCAACAATCAAATGTAATGGATTGTTCTGAACCCATATCCATGTATGGAAGAGCTACTCTCATTCCTCCTCATCGACGATGGTCGAGGATGGCGGAGTGATCGAGGTCAAAGACGGGAGGGTTGATGCATTTGGATCAGATTTGACCAGCATTTTGTCAGACAAGTTGGATGTTGACAATTTTTCCAAAAATGTCTTTTAAGTTTTTCATTATGATGTATCATGCCATGATGAACTATGATAATCACACCATTTCCCGGTAGGAGCTTGTTTGCTACAATCCCTCTTATCTTTCTGAAAGTTCTTCCTTTTATGATCAAGCTTTGGTTGAGTCAGTTGAGAAGGGTTCTTGAACTTGTCAAATTTAGCTAGTGACTTCTTGTCAAATGTTTGACCTGTTGGCTTGTTTGTGATCCGTGCTTTTCCTTTATGTTTAGCTTCAAGCGTGATGGTGTAATGAAATGCATCCGCAAGCGTAGTGACAGTCAAAAACTCCATCTCTTGTTGAATATATGAGGATAAACCATTGACGTACTTGAGGACAAGTAATTTATCTTCTTCTTGGATGCCAAGTCTAGCCATGAGTTGATAGAACTCGTTGGTGTAACTCTATACATACTTGTCTTTCCATTGCCATAGTTGTTTCCACTTCTTGTACTATTGTTCAAGGTGCTTGGGAGGGTAGAACTCCTTCCAGACACATTCAACAAATTTTACCCATGTGTTGATGGGGTCTTCTTCTTTTTCCATATTTTTCGATAGATTCTCCCACCAGCAGTTTACGGAGGTTGTCGTATTTTAGGAATCAATAGTGATATTTTCCTCTTCAGAGAGTTTATTTACTGCAAAGTAAGATTCCAGTTGTTGTACCCAATTATTGACAGATTTCATGTCAATATTTCCTTCAAGGTTTTGTATATCCAGATTCATTTGTACTTTGAAGGAGTTTATTTTGTTAGAGTGATATCATGTCGAGGATTCCTCGAAGTTCATAGTGACTCACAAGAGAATCTCGTTGAAGTAGGTAAACATTTCAGTTTGCTAGCGATCTAGTGATTTTTCTATGAGTTACTCTGTCTTGTCAGTTGCATGTCTATCGTCTGCTTCTTCGATAATCTTTTCTGAAGTCGAAGGAAGTGTCTACTTGTGTTGTTGATTTTGTGAGCGTGTTTCAATAGACATAATTTAAAAAACTTTGATGGAAGTGCTTATGTAACTTAAACTCTAGCCAAGATGTTGCTTTGATACCAATGATCCAGGTTGTGCCCAGCTGCACACTGGGGACAATATTATACTGAATGAGTCAAGTACTGTTATGGAGGAAGGATATAAGAAGAATCAGCAAAGCAAGAAACACACTAGGTCAACAAGAAATATACACACAAACAATATGCAAGAATTTGAACCAATTTATTACCTATGCTCCATGAAATATGGAGGAATAATATAGATGTCTTTATTACATAATGTACATGCTCATATAGGATTCTAATACTCTTAGGTGACTACCATCTATGTTGAGTTACAAAAGAAGTTATAATGATCAAGAATTTCAATCGTCGCAGAGAATGTTGGTATGTTGTAATCGAGGCGGACCTGTCGAGGCGAACTTGTCGAATGCAAACTTGTCAGCTGAACATGTCAAGGAGAACCTGTCAAAGGTGAACCTATCGAAGGCGAACCTGTTGGCTGTTGTTTGGATCATAATTTCTATTGATATTAAATATTCTCAAGTTGTAGCTAAATTTGATATGTTGGTTCTTTTGATCTTTATTTTTCTTCAATATTGAAAGAAAGAAGGACTCATACCTTACTTATTGTGCAAGATGATGCAGTTGATATTGTAGGGAACATGAATGGTTTAGGTAATATCAATCATATGCCTGATTCCTTAGAAAAATATAATAAGCAGAAAGAAGAAGGAGCTCCTTTTACCTTACAATTAAAATGCCAAGAATCTAACATTGGGGAGATAAGAAATGTGGTCAAGAATATTTCAAACAAACTCTCTAGATTAGAAGCTAGTAGTGGTAGTAATGCCCCCATGCTAGCTCAAAATCTAGCTTATGGGAATCCAAATTCTAATCCTTCCAGAAGAAACTTTAATCCACCACAAAAAAATTTGGCAAGAGGTAGAAGGAATAATGAACAAAATATTTTCCTCCCTTAGGAAATAATAATATGATAGGTGAATAAGAATTTTTAGAGGAACCACAACTTCAACAATTTGATGAACATAATGAACAAGATTATATGCATTGGATGAGTGATAAATTCGAGTATGAAGATGTAACTCAAATAGATTATAAAACTCTCTAATTTTTAATCGTCATTTTTCAAAAGAGTATACAAATGACAATAAAGAATTGTTGTCTTCATAGTACAAGTTATTTGATAACACATTACATGTAGAATTTCAAAAGAAATATGATATTCAATCTAGGGTTGGTGTAGGAAAACAAAAAGATCAAATAAGGGCACCAAAGGAGAAACCTCAGCAAAATAAAAAGATAAAGGATGTTTATGATCAAGTCAATAAGGTTGGACACGAAGAGGTAGTCGATAAAGAAGTAAATCAGAAAGAGATTGGAAATCCATTTGTTTCTTTCAGTTTGGCTCGTGAAATTAGTAAGGTCAAGATTCATATTCCTCTAATTGAGTTGGATAAGATTATTGTATATCATAAATATATTTATAAGTTAGTGAGCCATATAGCGTGTTTAGTATAGGTATATACTCTTAATTTATAGGATGAAACCCCTTTGGTAATGTTTGACCCTCATATTGAAGAAAGGAATAGAAACTATATCCTTTTTATGTTACTTTGTCTGCTCAATATCATTTATTACACAACTATATGATGGATTTCGTTGCCTCCCATAATTTGGTTCCTAAAGTTATAATGGATAAGTTAGGCATGGAGATTACAAGGCCTTACCAAATCTTACATTCTTTTGACTCTATAAAGGTTAAATGTATTGGCATGATAAAGGACCTTGTGGCAAATTTGGCCTAGATTCCTGTAAAAATAATTATGATGGATGTAGCGGTAGCATATGCAACAACAACATATGGTATGTTATTGTCTAGGTCATGGGGAGACAAATTTGGAGGAATATTCCAATTGGATATGACTTATTCTATTGTCTCATTTTTTGCAGGAGAATCTAGAAGATTTTACGGGGAAAAAATTGCATACACTCTTAGTGATCTTGAAAAATCCTAAGAACTCCTCTATGTAGGTAGAAGATGATGGAATGGGGTGTTTTATATTATCTATACATAGTGATGATAATCAAGTACCATTCCTTGAAAATATAGAGTTGAAATAGAAACTATTTCACAATGGAGCAGAGGAAGTGTGGAATTTATATTTTGATGATGCTTCATCAAAAAAGGGATCTGGAGATGGAGTTTATGCAATTTATTATGTTGGGGACAATGTTCCTTTATCACATAAATTGGATTTTGAGAATACAAATAATACAACAAAGTATGAAGCTTCGATTCTAGGGATTGAAGTATCCAAAGTGAAGAAATTTCAGAAGATTTCAATATTTGGAGATCAAAATTGATTGTCAATAAAATAAAAACAAATATATAGAAAAGTATATGTTATACCTCATATTAGCATTTCTCCATTCAAGTGATGAATTTTAATGTGTCGTCACAAAAAGGGACAAAATGGATAGAACGGCCTTAGAACTATAGTGAATTTGGACCTAAAATACAGATAGCTTACTCCATCACCAACACATTTTGGTTATGAATTACATATATACGCAACTTTCCTCTTGATAACCTGCGTATCATACGCGAGATACATGAAATCAACCCACATATTGATCCTAAAAGTTGCATATGCATGATTCCTTAAGGAAACCCATGTACCATATGCAGTTTTCTCTCTTCCTATACTTGTATTCCATTAAAACTCGTTAAAAAAAATGAACTAATCATGAGTTTTAATGGAATACAAGTATAGAATAAGTCATATCCAATTGGAATTTTTAATGAAGGAATATTCAAGAATGTAGTGTCAAAATTGAACCCAAGAGATAGAACAATTACACCCACAAAATCGCTAATCAAATATGAAAAATTAACACCAAAGGAGACTAAAATTGGAGAATAACATTGAATTTGTATTGAGCCAGTGTACAAGAGACAACCTTGTGAAGTAATAGGATTCTGCAATATATAATTACATGAGATATTTTAATGCATAAGGATACCATTCGAAAAGGCCAAAAAGAAGGCTTACTAAATCTAGTCAAATCCCCCATAGGTGCATAAAGCAGTTTCCAAATCCACCAAGATGCTCATGAATTTGCTAAGTCAAGTAGGTAATTTAATGAGGGATGGAAAGAAAACTCATGCATGCTTTTATTAGGAGAAAAGGAGGGAGGATGAGGTGGGCAAAAAACAAGTCAACTACACCTAGTCTAGCTTTTCCTTTTGCCTTAAATCTCAATAAAACAGGCAGCTTTTCAAAAAAAGCAGATATGCACTTTGGAGGATCTGGAATAAAGAAGACATGCTAAAATGGTTTCTAGGATGTTTCCCAAGTGCTCCATGACTCATTTTTGGCATGGGTTGACTTCTGGGACATGTAGAAGGAAACTAGCATAGAGTGGAATCTAGGAAACTAGGTAATAAGACAAAAATGATTTAATTAATGTCTAAGGTAGGTAACTATNGTAGAATATGGAAGAGGATAATTAAATCTAGTGTTCCTCCTAAATTTATGTTGGAATGGTTTTTGAAATCCATATTTCCATATATTTGAGAAGATGTTTCAACTTCAGGAGTGACAAGGGAAAAGAAATCCATTCTAAGGGCCCAATTAATCGATCAGATTTATGCTCAATCTGGGATCCTTTATGAAATTATACCTAACGTGTCGAGTTATAATACAAACTTTGCAAAACCTAAGCCTGTACCACATGTCAATGACATTGTGGTTTCAGTTGAATCACCTACTATGGAATCAATGGCGAAACAAATACATGAGTTATCAGTGAAGCAGTCTGCAATATAGGAAACTAATGTTGCCACTCCGTCCCCTCATAATGCAAATTTTTATAACATGCAATCCACTCAAAAAGGAACTCAACAACCCAATGGGAAGAAAAACAAGGGAAATAGGGGAGAGGGAAATAAAAACAAACCTAAACCCATGAACAATGTTGAGGGAGGGGGGAGAGAATAAGATAGTTATATTTCCTTACAATATTTGCGAGGAATATCATTTAACTTATCAATGACCCCTCATTGAGATGGATGAGAATTTGTTAAAGCAACAACCTGTTGTCCTTAAGGATCGATTCCCATAAGGACAAAATGAAACTTTGAGCGATTGTAAGTCCCTTGGGGGCACTCAAAATTCCTCTTATGTTGATTGTTCCTATATTAATATGATCTAATCTCATACCTTACTACAAATCAAAGCAAAAAAATATGATCCTGAGTCATCTCAAAAGGAAAAAAAAACCTGTTGAAACACCAGCTTCTCTCTCCATTGAGAAGTCAGCTGACCCTATGCCTAAGATACCAAAAGGTGTCTTCAAGAGGGAATCACACAATCCTAACATGAGGGATTCTCCAAACTACTCGGTTTTGGGATACCTAACCCAAAATCCTTGTGTTATGTTCACTTTGGAGGTGTTAAGAAGTTTCCCTTCACAATGAAATGCACTTTTGGATGCTATTTCTAGTTTGTATTCTACAGGTTTAATGGCCAAGTTTGACTTATCTAATGTCAAACCTCATTTACCTAACCATTTTTCATTCCAAATCAAAGTAGTTCATGGAGAGAAAATGATTGTACAAACTGTTCTAGATGATGGCGCATCCACTTGTGCGGTGGCAATTTCTTGTTGGAAAGCTATGGGATCTCCTAAATTGGTCCCATCTAATACCTTCTTGACTGTTTTTGATGGAAGGTTTTTTTGTCTACGTGGTATCCTACCTTCTTTTGACATATAATTGGCAGGGAAAATAGTTTCAGTAGAAGTAACTATAGTAGATGCTCCATTGTATTATAATTTGTTTTTAGGAGGGAGTTGGACCTACGCCATGTGTGCAATTTAGTTGTCAGTATTTTAGGTTCTTATGTTC
Organism: Pseudotsuga menziesii; assembly: GCA_001517045.1. Lineage (NCBI taxonomy): Eukaryota > Viridiplantae > Streptophyta > Pinopsida > Pinales > Pinaceae > Pseudotsuga > Pseudotsuga menziesii. The sequence goes on from LPNX010032673.1 coordinate 199,168, forward strand.
CCTCATGAATGGAATATAGTGACTATTGATCAATTATCCTATACCCACAAAAATTGTATGAACACATGAGAGTCTAATGTTCCACTATTTGATCAGAAGCACCTAGTGAACGAAAGTTTAGGAGTTGGGATGTATACTTCACTTATGGGCAGTTTCAATTTTCCCACTCCTATAAACTACCTTGGACCAACTAGTGTAGGGAATACCATCTATATATCTGCAGCAATTTCTTTAGTTTCGAATAATATTGATCTGTGAATCCTCCCCTCACAAGTTAACCTGACGTGCCCCTATCTGCAGCAGAAGTGTCCTACCAAGATATATACGATGTTGCCGTTGATTCCCTCTCTACTCCTTATGTCTTAGAGGAACCATATGAATCCTACTTTCCTGCATAGGAAGTGAACTCGACATACTCGTACAATTTCTTAGATATGGTTTTACCATCAGATGAAGCCATTATGTGGGTTATGATAGGACCTAACAAAGTTTGCGAATATTTGCATCACAAGTCTTATTTCCTGCCAAAACTAAGCAAAATTAATAATTCAGAGTTCCATGTGAGACTAAGTGAAGGTGTTGATAAAACCATAAATTCATTACCTAAGGAAGGATTGTTGGCTGAGGAGAATATGGCGAACATTTCCGTAACGATACCGATCAATATCTCCACTAAAACCCGCATAGTGGAAATTATTTACATTGGATCAAACTCTTCTCCTAAAAAAATTGCCACTTATAAAACCCTTTTTAAGGATTTATGCGATGTGTTTTCCTAGTCTTATGAGGAGATTCCAAGAATAGACCCATTCATTGCTAAACACGATATAAAAACATATCCCAACATTAAACCTACTCACCAAAAGTTATGTCATGTAAACCCTCGAAAAGCCGCAGTTGTTAAAGTTGAAGTAGAAAAATTGTTGAAAGTTGGTTTCATATACTCTACTTCATTAATGGAGTGGGTGCCCAATCTGGTTATGGTAGACAAGAAATAAGGAACTATAAGTGTCTGTGCTGATTTTAGAGATATAAAAAAGGTGTTTCGTTAAGACAACTATCGTACACCATTTATTGATCAAATAATTGATCTGTGTGCAAGTAGCGAAGTCTATTCTTTTATGGATGGCTTCTTGGGATATAATCAAATCCAAATCAAACCCAGGGACCAGCATAATAACACTTTAATTTGTACTTAGGGTACTTTCGCTTATAAGAAAATGCATTTTGGCTTGAAAAATGTTGGAGCCGCCTTTCAATGGGTGATGAATTTTGCTTTCCATGACATCAAGCATATATTCAAACCCTACTTAGATGATATTTCGGCTCATTCCCAAAAGAGAAAAGATCACCCATATCCTCTATGTTTGGTATTTGAAAGGTGTCGACACTACACGATTTGTTTAAATCCCCCTAAATGTGTCTTTTGTGTCAAATCATGACAATTCTTAGGTTTCATTGTGTCCAATAATGGCACCAGGGTTGATCCATTGAAAGTCAAGGAAATTGTTAATTTTCCTCCTCCTCAAACCATCAGATAGCTTCAGAGTCTGCAAGGAAAATCTAAATTTCTTAGACAATTTATAGTTAATTATTGCAATATAACTAAAGGTTTTATGCGCTTTCTTAAGCAAGACACCTCATTTCTATGGGATGAAGCTGCACAATAGTCATTTGAGGCACTAAAGAAGGAATTATTGCTAGCTCCTCTGTTATGACTACTAGAATACACTAAATACTTTATACTATATCTGACTGCATCATATTCTACATTTGGTGTAGTGTTGGTTCATGAAGATGATCAAATCCAAGATCATGTAATCTATTATCTTGGCCAATCTTTGGTCGGGCCTAAACTTTGGTACTCACACATCGAGAATTTGGATTTGGCGACAGTTTATGTCGTTCAAAGGTTGTGTGATTATATCATATTTCATACAACCATTGTGGTTGCGGATGTAAATCATTTCCAACATATTTATCCCAATGAATAATCGCGGGAAAATTCAATAAGTGGATCATCATACTCCAAGAATTTGACTTGGATTTTCAATGCAATGAGTCCAAAAAGTCCTTAGTATTCATGGATCTTATATTTGAGCTCCCTAGTGACAAAGATGCTATGATGGAAGATGAATCACTCACTGATGAACACATCTTCTTAATATCAACCATTGATCCTTGGTACATAGATATTCTAATAAATATTTAGACTTTGAAGTGTCCAGCAACCTTCTCATGGGAAGAACAAAAAGTTTTATGAATGAACACTAAAAACTACCTCATTATTTGTGATAAGATGTATATAAGAGGGGTATATTCAATTCTACATCGATGTATTACTTGTGAGGAGGTCAGATTTATCCTAAATTATGCCCATAGTGAAGCATGTGGGGGTCACTCATCTAGGTTAGAAACGGCCCAAATAATATTGTGTGTCGGTTATTTTTGGCCCACCATATTTAAATATTATGTGGAAGCTATTAAGTAGTGTCATCCTTATCATCTTTATACCAAAAATATGCGGTTGCATCCTGTTCCACTCTTCACCATCATCGTGGTAGGACCCTTCACTAATTTGTGGGTATATTTCAGGACATGCAACCTAGTTTCGACTGGGAGAACAAGTACATGATTGTTGCAATAGACTACTTTATGAAGTGAGAAAAAGGATTGGCTACCTTCAAAGTCGATGGTGAGACTGCATCTTATTTCATTTTCAACCTATTTATTGTCAAATTCGGTATTCTGAAATAGATTGTCACGGACCATGGAACTCACTTCCAGAACAAGATGATAACAGAATTGACTACTCTACATGGTTTGAAACAAGATCACTCATCTTCATTTTACCTACAGGAGAATGGACGAGTAGAAGCCATGAACAAAAATTTCAAAACCATTATGAAGCATACCATTAATGTAAGTACGTCAAATTGGCACTTCATGATTTATTCAGTGCTTTGGGAATATCAAACCATAGTTAATACCGCCATAGGGTTCTCGCCTTCGCAACTCATTCATGGGGTGGAAGCAGTCAGACCAATAGAATGAGAGATATCATCATTAAAACTTGTAATACAATTGCTACCCGAGACTTCTACTCTAGAAGAGTGTTTGTTGCATTTAGAACATCTAGATGAACAACACAGAGAAAAATTTATATCAAATGAGGCACACAAACAATGGGTGAAAAGCCAGTATGACAAATACGTTAAACCTAGGGTATTCTCTAAGGGAGACCTTTTTTGGTTTATGACCAGGAAAGGGAACCCTTGGGGGTAGGGAAATTTGATTCAATGCAGCTAAGACCATATATCATGTCTAAATTCTTTCAAAAGGGAGCATATGAATTGATAGATTATGATGGGAAAAATCTACTGGAGCCCTGAAACGGGCTCTACCTGAAAAAGTATTATGCTTAGGCTACATGTTTTTTCTTGTATAATTGTATAACTTTGTACATCGTTATATTTTATTGTTTCTTATGTATATCTGGTTATGTTTTAGATGTCATGGATATATGCATAGGATTCATTGATGCCATGATCCATCACACTTGCAACCTTGCCTCAACCGCGTGGGTCATCTATACACCCATAGGTCAAATAGTTACCTCTTGAGGCACCTGTTTAGTTCTTTCCACCACAATATGGTCGAGTATAGTGATATCATTGAGTTGTTAATAGATGCTACTTTACATGGTATTTCCTGTCTCAAGGTTAGACTCGAATCCCAGTTAGTTGTTTCTCAGCTTAATGGTGAAAATCAAGTGAGAAATCCTACTTTACTTCGTCAGTTCTTAAGAATTATATTGCTTGAGATAAATTTTGATTATATTATATACAAACACATTCCATGACATCAAAATACAGTAACTGACTCATATGCAAATTACATTCTCGGTTAGCATTTTTCACACACATTGTAGAAAATAAACACTCAGATGTATAGATAGAGACACATGTCATTAATTCCATATATATATGTAAAAATAGGCCGATAATATCAAGTACTTGTCCATATGTCTAGTCATAAATACATCACAAGAAAACAAAAACTGGGATCACAATCCCTCATGATGCTAAAAATACTAAGGATACTTTGGAACCTCAGCTTCCTCCACTTTCACCTCTCGGTAACAAAGGACTATCCTGGACACCTTCTGTAGGAGTTGTAACCATGCAGGGGGCACTCCAAAAACATCCTCCTACATGTATATGGGTATCCTATCCATCCTAAGGGTAGGAATTTCATGTGTAAGATGATCCATTTTTCCCTCAATTTTCCTTAGCATGGCATCAATGCCACCTCCATCGATCGATCACACATAAGTCCTCGAATTCACATCTAGTCAAAATGGTCCAATGTATGCATCATACAAAATTTGACTTAGACTCGTAAAAATTACATATTGATACACACTTATTCACAAAACATTTTCATAAAAATAAAATATATGAAAAACAAAATACTTACCCATCCCTCCCCATGCCTCTCCAAGAGGAAGCATGAGCTCTGGATCACCTCAGAAGTCTAAACTAGCATAAGCAAACTACTCAAAATCTATCACCTTATGACTCCACCATGAGTGGAATTCATCATCATATCCACCTTGGATATCTCTACCATGAGTGAAATTCATCATCATATCCACCTCAGATATCTCCACCACCTTGTCTCACTATGACATCTCCTCATCTAGTAATCCTAGGCTCACGAGGATGTGGATGAGGTAGAGTCACCTTACGGCTCAATGCTAGAATAGACTTGAATAAGAAGGTTATCAAGGTGCTTGTATACCTAAAATTAATCTTCTTTCTAAGCTTACAATCAGTGAGTTGTTTCTTAATATTGATAGCAAGACCCGAACACCAATCAAATACCACGTTCCTCAAACATTCCACACCCAAGTGCATGTGGTTACGAGTGGTCAAATGAAAATATGACACACCTGCCACTCATGTAATAGTACTCACAATGAACTTGAGTGGAAAACTTGATATTTTCCCAATATGAACTTGGGTTCCTCAATTTCATGATCCAGGCAAACAGTATGTGTTCACATAGTCTTGAACACTCAGTGGGTCACCACCACAATCGGAATCACTTAAATTCATAGCCACCCCTCGATGTGACAAACCCATAATAGAGTATATATCCTTGGTAGTGATATCTAATGTCTCACCATGAAGGTCAAACATACCTTTATCAAGATCCCAATACCTCACCAAGGTTTCCAATAATCTAATTTGGGCACGCATATTGGTCATGTAGAAGAACTTGAACAAACCACATCATCGGAGGAAATTTAAGTTCAATGGATCATGTAATGCTTCTCGGTCTAAATCCATGTGCTCTCGTTTACACCATTCAAGCACCATCTCTACAAAAATCAATGAATTTTTGGATCATTAACCATGTTTATATACGACCTGTAGAATACGCGGGTGCAACATTTTGCATGATGCGTACCCTATGAGAGTACCTCATTGTCCACCCACATATTATTTTTTGAATACGAGAGTTTACAAGAGGTTACCCATGCATCCCATGTGATGCCTTTGTAGCTTGCCAAACCATCAAAATTGCAAGAAAAACTAGAAATTAAAAGCATGAAAAGAAGGAGAGAAGAGAGAGGAATTACCTGCAACTTGAAAATTTTGATTTTGTCCACTGTATTTCTCATACAAAGCAGTTGAAGATATCGGGATGTTTTGTAGTTTTCCAAGGTAAAAAAAATGACTATTTATGGTAAAAAATTCTAATTTTTTACCCACTTTTTATAGTTTTTGGTTTATTTTTAATGCTATAACTAATATTGTTTTGATTTTTGCCTAGATTTTTCAAGTTATGGATAAAAAATTGAACATTATACCTCGGAATATAAGGTAGGACATTGTCACATTACATTTTGCATCTATACCTTGTCCCTCTTTGAATCGTAAGATTCATTCTTATCCATGGACTATGATGTGAAACCTCCTAACATATGTCAATCATCATTGTTCTTCCATGGATTAGAGCCTCACAAACATGGGTTACCATAGTTTAGAATCATTCTTGTTTTTTGGTACCCATGTTGTATGTTTTTAGGACTCGGGAACTTGCTTAGTTTCCTTTATATGCAAAAAAATAAGCCGTGTATTCTTCTTTTTTATGACTACCCCTTGTTACAGGCTCCCATCATATGGATTTACCTTTAAGCTCCGGTATGAATCCTTAAACATGACAAGATTGTCAAGTTTACTTAGTCTTTAAAACTCATTAAAGTAATTTAAAGATCATCCACATCAGTATAATTTTAACCCTTTTCCGAACCATGTGGATTACTTACAAAAAAGGAATACTCTAATTCACTGTGGCTAGAAGAGTAGTTTGAGTAGGTATAATTTTATCACTTTTCTAGGATTGGGGGACTAAATTTACGAAAAAGGAACATGTTTGAGATTAATTTTTATTTTTCATTCTATGGTTAAACCATGAAAAATATTCTGATCATTCTTTATGTCATTTTCATTCTCGTTAAAACCTAAGTACAAAGCATCGAGTTTATTGTAGGTTTCCCCATACTAATAAATAAATGGAACAACCTGAGTGATATTTCCTTCCTTCACACTCATTAAAATAAGGCTATGTGCTTGCTCTTGAAGGAGCATCAGTATGGTGATAGTCTAACCCTGTTTCGAACCTTGTTGACTAACTACAAAAAATGAATACCTTAGTTATGCGTAGCTAAGAGACTTCTCATTTGGACTGTTTTATACTTTTTTGGACTTCGGATACCAACTTTACAAAAAAAATCCCCGATAGAGTCTTCGTTGGCGTTTTCAGAATCTCAAATTGTGAAAACACCACCGAGGATCCACTAATTCAGGCTCATCCACCGAGGATCCACTAATCCACGAACCAATTATTTATCAAGCAATATTCTATCTCTTCTTCAAGCTTGCTAAAAAATTAAGAAGGTATCGAGTTCACTTTGTTTGAATAGTTAAAACTTAACAACAAATAAAGAAAGGAAATACTCTCTTTACATTGTAAGTTGTTTTCCAACAATTTCACAAACATCCTTGAACAAAGCACCAGTTTTGGGTCTCTCGACTGTCAAGTCTCAATTACTTCCTATTTTCAACCTATAGTCTGAGTTAATACCCCTCCATTGATCACCTGATCCAAACATATGGGGAATCTGTTAATGTCTCCTACATTGCAGATGTGTCCAGTTGTTCCTGTTGAGTCTGAAGCTGCTCTGAGTCACTCATGTTCCATGCTCACTATTCAAAGATCCTTAACCCTTGTATTTTTACCTTGATCCTTTTCATGACCATATCTAATATTTATATATGTTGTATTACCTCATCCAATCTGCCAGTTTACTCATGTGACTTGTTGAAGGATTCATCAACTCCTTCCTCCTCAAAAATGGTTTTTTATCAGCATTAGCTTATGATGAAGACCTAGAGTTTTTTGGGATAGTACCTTGGGATCCACTTACCATCTTGGTGGACTCCATTGTGTTGATTATTGTCACGTCCCCATGCCTCCGACCGGTAAGGAGGACGCGACTACAAGCTTTGAACTCACAGGCTAAGAGCCCCATGAACATGTACATGAATAAAATTGCTAAAAACAGAATGCTTAAACATACACACATGAACATTTATCATGCACAGATGCAATCATCTTTCAGACACAGCGAAAACATCATACATTCAAACAAGCATTCATCATACATAGTGGAAACCAACAGCATTTTCATTAACAGAATTTACAGTTGCAGAAGTAAAGTGGACAGATCACTTATTTTATGGAAACTTCGCTCCACAACCAACTACGTCACTACAACGTTCCACCCAACCATAAGCTAGCATGCTCCTTAATCTCTCAGCAGCGCTGCCACCCCTGAGCTGGGCATGATTCTCCAAGGAATAAGGGAACTAGCAGGCTTACACATAGCCAAGGATATACAAAACACACAGCCAAGCCAACAAAGTTGGGTTTATCAGGCCATCAAGGAGTTGGGAAAGGCTAAATGCTAAGCTGGTGAGCTCATTGCAGAGCCAAGAACACCTACACCAGAACTAGCCTGACCTCTAAGACACCTAAACACACCCAACACAAGGAATCAGTCCCTTCTCTGCTACACAGTCCCTCAGGCCCTGGATTCGCTTCCAGTGCTATTCAGGGGTGATGGAGAAGAAGGCCAGCCCTCTAGCTCTGTCTATGTGGTTTCTAGCCACCAGGTTTATCAAGCAACCCAAGCCCCCATCCCTGCTCCTTACACAGTCCGAAGACCAACCATTTCCCACAAGCAATTAAGTCAGCTGTCACAGCTTAAATAGGGAAAACGAATTCTGAGTCATTCCTGGCCCTATCGTGGACAAAATGACTCTCAGGTGAATTTACAACAGTCCCCAATATGTAAGGAAGACCACAACAACCACAGCCAACAACGTGGGAAAACACAGCCCGTCTTGGGCATGAGATCACCAAGAAAACATATACAGACCACGCTGGGGAAGAAATTACAGTCTCCCAGCCTATGGATGAGCATGAGCAACAATGCCGAACCCACAATCAGCCGGTGGGGAGTGGATACGACCACATCATCTATAAATCCATCGGAAAGAAACTATGTGGGTAAAACCCAGAAGGTTTTGTGCGTGAAGATGAAAAAATGGGAAAGAATCCCTCTGCGTGAGAATGCACAGCAATGGAGAGGGACGCGAATTGCAAGTGCGTGAGTAACATCAAATGTCGTGGAGGTGAATCCGTAGTGGAGAGGATGTGAATTGGACTGAAAATGCAATCGTGAATGCAATAGAGGGTGGAGTGTGCATGTGGGCAAGGACTGACAGTCCTGCCACACCCACTCCCAAACCATAACTACATCAACTACCAGCAGTAATTATTAATTGCAGTGGTTGGGTAAGACAAAGTGGTGACACATGGCTTTTTACCCCCTTTAGCCAAGGATTCACAAATTCCCCCACATCCTTATCCTTGTGAAAATCATGCCCCATTTGATTTAGTTGCCATGATCGTAGCTGGTCGGGTTCATTTAATTAATTATAGATGCATATTTACATGATGACCAACATAATATATGTCGCATGCCCTGATATACAATCGGTGACAAATTTAAATCCAAAACATAACATAACCGATCAATGGTGGGGCCTTGGCCTTTAGCTCCACACCCTGATCATTTACAATTTATACATCATATACATCTAATGTAACGGGGTCAAAACCGGGACATTACAATTATTAGTACACCTCCTTAACCGATACTTCTGCGGTATCCTTGATCTTTGACTCCAACTAATTTATTCACTTGGTTAGGATTCGTACTCTATAGATTTGGACGAATACCTTGGGTTTTCAACTTATAAAACCTATGTCGCGCAACATCCTACCATACTCTATGACACAAATCTAGCTATTGAAGATATGTTATTATACTCATGTGTTTGCGATACACTTTGTAAATCATGTGTGGCCTTGTATCCCATATTATATGATGTATATGTATCTTGTAAAGGAGCTAGTGTTCCGATATTATTGAACATGGCATCCTTGGTGATAATATTGAAAGTTGGTCTATATTTTTTTGTTTCGGGTACTTCTTTGTAGTCTGGTCTAATTCCTCTAATATTATGATTGTAATGCATTTCAGCCATCCTTACCCTCTGATATCGTATATTATGAGGCATATGTTACACCTCAGATTGGCTCTTCTTCGTCCAAGTGATGACATTCAATGTGCCGTCACAATAAAAGGACAAAATGGATAGAAGGGCCTTAACACTATAGAGAATTTGTACCTAAAATACACAGTGCTTACTCAAACATAAACACATTTTGGTTATGATTTTTACATATATACATTACTTTCCTCTCGACAACCCGTGTATCATACATGAGTTTCATGTAGTCAACCTACGTATGGATCCTAAAAGTTGCATACGCAGGTTTCCTTAAGGAAACCCGTTTACCATATGTAGGTTGATCACTTCCTACCCTCGTATTACATTCAAACTTGTTAAAAATAAAAAATCAAATAATCACAAGGAATTTTGGGTTGATTTGCAAATCACCCCAACCCCCTTAACCACTCTAACCTCGTAACTTCTCCTCCCTATGAACAATAAAAAGAGGAGAAGGGATATATGAGAGGGGGGGCCTTTGGAGACAAGGTTATGCTGGAGGAACTCTTTTGGAGAAGAGAAGCAAGAGGGCTCAGATCCAAGTTTCAAGGAAGCCAGATCAGATAGAGGTATATGTAATTGTTCCAAATACTTCATTAATAAAGAAAGTTGTTTCCTTTCATATCAATTTTATGCATGTTTCAATTATTTGCAGGCAATGATCTTGATTGTGCTTATTATTTAAGTTCTATTTTTTATATATGTTCATGCTTCACATTTTATAATAGTTGAAGGTGCTTTGAGAAGGGTGATTTCTTTGTTGCATATATTGGAGCATTGAAGCAAGGAAACATTTGGAAAGAAGATCAAGCTAGGATCAACCTTCATAATAAGGTATGAATCCTTTATTCCTTTGTACTTTTCCTTTAAATATATGCTTGTAAAACCTCTTATACCTGTCTATATAACCCCCAGTACATTGGTGGTCTCAACCCCAACCATAGGATAAATTCCCTAACAACAGTATCCCAAGATGAAAGCATACAAGAATTATTGTTTGGATTTGTTTGATATTTTTTTCTTTGTTGTCAATATAACCTCAATTTCTAGAAGTTTCGACCACAAAGATGACTCTTTGTCAATTCCATAAAGTGATTTTGATTCTCCCAAAAACCCCCACTAAAATATGAAGTTGAAATGAAGCATAGACCTTCTATTCTAGACAATGTGAAGCCCTGACAAGATTTTGAAAATGATCAACAAATTAGAAATTTATGGAGATGATCAATGAGATTTTTGCAACTTGTATTGATATTAATGAAGAAAATGGTGAAGATAACAAATATTAAGAGAAAAAATAAAATCAAAGTGTTATAATAATATTGGAGATCACAACTTGATTTAGTTAAAAGGTAATCAGGTTCACGTAGGACTTATACCCTTGGAGAATTTTTTATTAAAATGATGTAACTATCAATCCTTCAGTTCAATCCAAGTCAGAAGATGTTGAAGAATGAAATATTGGTATAGTTGACTAACCCAAGATGGTAAAAGTTTCAAAATCTTTGTCCCCTAAGCAGAAGCAAAGGCATGTTCAAATGCTTAGAGAATATGTTGATGTATTTTCTTGGAAATATGAGGACTTAAAAACATATGAAACTACCATAATTCAACATAAAATCCCACTTAAAGAGGGATTTAATCCTTTTAGATAGAAGTAGAAGCAAGTAAATCCATTGATCCTTCCCATGATAAAATAAGAGGCTAAAAAATTATTGGAAGAAAAAAAATTATAAAACATCTTAGATATTTTGATTGGGTGGAAAATATGGCTCATGTAAGAAATAATATTGTGTTTGTATTTTACGAATATTAATATATTTTCACGTAAGGATAATCACCCACTTATTAAAATGGACCATATCTTGTAGAGGGTAGTTGGGGATAGTAGAACTTCACTATTTAATGGTTTCTATGTGTAGTATCAGATAGTAATGGATGAATTAGACATGAAGAATCTAGTGTTCACTACACCTTGGCACACATATATGCATGATAAACGTTTTATATAGATATGGATATGGATTTTGTAAGAGAAAAGGATAATTTCATAGTTATATATTTGGATGACATGACACTATTATCCATATTAGATGAAGACCACTTGAAGCACCTTCACCAAAGTTTGAGAAATGAAAAATATTTGGTTTGTCCTTAAATCCAAATAATTCACATATTCTTTATATATGAAGGAAATCTATTAGGTCACATTGTTTCAAAGGAAGGTGTTAATATTGATCCTAAAAGGGTTCAAGACATAAATGTGATTATTTTTCCTAGAAACAAGAAAGAGTTCCAATCTTTTCTAGGTACTATATGTTTTTAAGGAGATTCATTCCAGATTTTGTTGTTTGATATAGTAAAGGATATTAAAAAAATGTTGAAAAAGGACGAATGGAATCAAATGTTCATAATAAGCTAGAATTTCATTTGCTTGTATTAAAAGAGCATTGGGAGAAGCTCCTATCATAGCAATTATTAACTATACCAAATATTTTCTTATATTTTCATTTTCTTCTAAACAAACTATTGATTTTGTTTTATTATATAAAAATTAAGAAGGATTTGAGTAGTGAATAGCCTTTTTAGTAGGGCTTGTATATATGTTAAACTAAAATATGATATTAGAAGCAAGCATATGCATTGGTGAAAGCTTTGAAGGATTTTAGGGATTATGTTCTTCACTCCAATATAGTTTCATATGTCCCAAGTAGTGTTGTTAATGATATTTATAATCATGCCTAATAGTGATAGGAGGAGAGGAAATTGGATTTCTAAAATTTAAGAATATGATACAAAAGTAAATCCCAATAAGTTATTCAAAGTTCAAGGTTTGACTAAGCTGATAATTTAATCAAATTGTAGAGATCTAGGTGTTAATCTTATCCAACATTCATTAACAAGAGTCTCTATAGATCCTATACAAGAACCTATCTAAAGATATTTTCAAAGTCCATTTTTTAAAGTTAATAAAAAAAATATAGGTCACCTTGTATAAGGAAATTATTTTTTATTTGCAAAATCTTCAATACACCATGGAATTTGATAAACATAAGAAAATATCTGTAAAATTGAAAGTAGTAAAATATTGTCTTGTTGATAAGCATTTTTATTGGTGGGATCCTTTGGGTATTTGTTGAATTGTGTTATTGAAGAAGAAACTAAAGGCATAATCAATTAATTCTATAAAGGAGTGTGTGGAGCTCATCATGAAATAGAGAGAAACTACCTATAAAATCTTGAGGTTTGGTTATTATTGACCTACATTATTTATAAAAGTTAATTTGAGATTTAGGTCATGTGTGGAATGCCAATTGTTTTCTTGGAAATAGAATTTGTATTTTTTACCACTTAATCCCAGTGAAGCTAAAGCACCTTTTCAACATTGGGGCTTAGACTTTATTGGTGAAATCCATCCTTCATCCAGTAGTTAGAATAGATGGATTCTCATAGCCACATATTATTTTACTAAATGGATGGAAGATATTCTAAGTAGAAAAACTATTGACATAGGTGTCGTCAAATTTATGGAGGAAAATATTTTGACAAGATTTGGATGTCCCAAAAAGATCATCACAAACCTTTTTCAAGATTTTTCTTCAACAATTATGATTGGTTTTTGTCCAAAATATAACATTGTTCTAGGCCACTCAACAACTTATCATCCTCAATGAAATGGATTAGCACAACCATAAAATAAGAATCTTATGAGGAAAATTAGGAAGACATTAGATGAGACTAAAAATCTTTTGGATTCACATCTCAAGTATGAACTTTGGGCTACTAGGATTAGCAATAAAATTTAATAGCACCATCTCATTTTCAATTATTATATGACATCTCATTTTCAATTAGTATATGGCATTGATGTAATTCTTCCATTTAGGATTGGCCTCCTATTCATGATATTATTGCATTACAATAATGAAGAGTCAAATGACATTTATAGAAGAATGAATAAGTTAATTGAAGTAAACTAGTCCAAAGCTCAATTGAATGATAAACTCCAAGTATACCAAGACATTATGAAATCTCTTTTGATAGAAAGGCTAAAGAAAAAGGATTTACACTAGAGGATTCCTTATTGAGGTCGGACTATAAAAGAGAAGATAGTAATAAAAATGGAAAATTTTATCCCTTGTGGTTTGTCCCATTCCTCATCGCAACAATTAAATTCCTCATCGCAGTAGTTAAAGGTAATGATGCTTTCGTCCTTCAAAATTTGGATGGGGAAATTTTTGAGGGTCCTGTAAATGGAAGCTATTTGAAGCATTTTATGAAATATTAAAAAACCTAGTGGTTTTGTCATCATTGTAAATAACCATTTTTAAGTTCATTTTTTTCATTTCAATTGAAGTTTTTCCAAGTTGTAATTTTGAACTTTTATAGATGTATATACATAACCAATTTATGTTGTCAAATTTGTCAAAAATAAGGAAGTTAGTTTTGTTGGGTGTGTTATGTTATATTCTTTGCATGGAAATTGATGGTCAAATTCAATGGTCAACTAGTTAAAAAATTCAAATGGAATTGAAGTCGACAAATGGTGGAATTTTGATTGATTGGATGACTAGAATAGTTGACTGGTCAATGATCGATTGGTCGAAGGGGGGAATCGACAAGCATAAAGCAGGCATGGATTTAACAAGCACTTGGATGAAAAGAAGCTCAAAGGGCGGTAGACTATGGATGACTCAATCAAGTTGACTGTAATAGAATAATTGCATCCAATTAGGAAGTTATGGATCACCATTAATGAGAAGTTAGTTGTAACTAACTGAAATATCACAAGTTGATGTTTGTGTTGCATATATAAATACGATGTAATGCAAAAGGATATGTAAGAGGAAAAAGTATTGGAAGTATGATATACATTGTATTGTATTGAGTGTACTATGTTAGTATTATATCAAGTGTAGTGAATTCAGGCTTGACCTATTGTGATATAGTAGGATGCTGTTGTAACATTGGTAAAGAGTGTTTCTAATAGATGAGTGGTTAAGCTCATCGATTTGTGATTTTTTCCCCGGTAGAGGGGTTTCACATTTAATTTGTGTGTACTATGTGAATGTATTGTGTGTCATTGTTAAATTTGTTTAACTCATTATAACATTTAAACCCAAAATCCAATGGTTGTTCATCGAATATTCAACACACTCTCATTGGCTCTCCATTGAACTCAAAACTATTTGGTGATCAATGGGATTTTTTCGGTCTATTCGACTATTAGAATTTAATAGTTTTATGCCAAAAACAAAATGATCACTGAAAAAATGATAAGAATAACATAACAAAATAGAACACAAAGATGTATCTTGGGAAACCCTCATCGGGAGCAAACCCAAAAAAACTTCCTCGATATAGACTTCAACTAAGTACAATGTAAGACCCCATAATAATATTGTTTCATCCTCTCTCTCAGATGGATTATTCCTTCTCTCTCTAGCGAACTTGCTTAAGTGTGAGGTGTGTCCAAATGAGGGAGGTGCCTCATTTATTTATACACATCAAGTGAGAAGACTAATAACCCAATAGGGCCAACTTCTCCTCTCAAATAGGGATAAATTTCCTTGGGAGACTCACAACTACATTTAAATAATACTTTTGTGGGTACTATTGCCCCACTTACAATAGAGGTTTTATCTCATGAATTTTACATAACTAGGTACATCAATGACATCTATGATTGGAGGAATAACATCTCTGAAAGGAGTAATACTAATAATAAAATGAAAGTTACAATAGAAAATCATCTAAATTTAAATATTTCCTTCAACACTCCCTATTAACAAGGAAGGTATTCTACAACATCAACAACAACAACAAAAACAACTGTACAACTAACTCGTGAATCTATATGTCATAGGAATTTTTGAAACAACAACATCATTATATATCTAGAACATCATCATTAGTATGGAGCATCATCATTGTGGAACATGATCATCATGGAACATGATCATCGTGCAACATCACCATCACGGATCATAATCATCATGGAACATCATCATCATCATGGTAAATCATCATCATCATGGAACATCATCATTGTGGAACATCATCATCACCGATCATCGTCGTCGTGGAACATCATCATCACATAACATCATCATGAAACATCATCATCATGGAACATCATCATCATGGAGCATCATCATCATAATCAATATGAGCATCAGTATTGTGAATACTGGAACAACATTGTCATATGAACCATCATCAGTAGATGAGTATTGTAACATCATCATCATCTACAACATCAGTATGTAATTAATGGAACAACAACATCAACAACAAGTGAGTGTTAAAAAATCATCATCATCATGTAAATGTTGGAACATCATCTGCATCATTAGCATAGAAATGTTGGAACATCATCATCATTAGCATAGAAATGCTCAAACATCATCATCATTAGCAAGTGAATGTTAGAACACCATTAGCATGTGAATGTTTGAACATCATTAACAGCAGCAAGTGAATGTTGGAATATCATCAGCAGCAGCAAGTGAATGATGGAACACCATCAGCATGTGAATGTTGGAACCTCGTCAACAACAGAAAGTGAATGTTGGAACACCATTACCATGTCAATGTTGGAACATCATCAGCAACAACAACTTAATGATGGAACATCATCAGCAACAACATGTGAATTCTATAACATGGTGGACATCTGTATGAGATCTATGGTGGGCACTCTAGTAGACCCAAATGTCCTTGTCTATCTTACTAATCCTTTCGAACCAAACAAGCCTAGCTAGACATATTGATCTACTCAAGCCTCAAAGGATTGTCTGACTTACTAATCCTTTCAGACCAAACAATCCTAGTCATACATCTTGTTGCCCCTAGGATCAAATCCTTGTCAGCATAAGCTGACATACCAATCCTAAATTGATTCCACACCACTTCTACAGGAAACCACATCATCATCATCGCTCCCTCTTACATGGGAGGTATTTTTCAGAATACACCAAGCTTGTATCAAAGTCTTCAAAATTTACACATGATAAAGGCTTAGTCAATACATCAACAACTTTTTCCTTTGTAGGAACATAATGGAAATTTACAGCTCTTCTCTGCACCATATACCATATGTATTGGTAATTTATTTCTATATGCTTTGATTTGTCGTGAAATATCAGGTTCTCTGTCAACTTGATGCAACTCTGGTTATCATAGTAAATACCAGTCGCATCCATCTCGACATCAAATAATATTGTCAACAACTTGTGAAGCCACACTGGTTCTCTACAGGCTGA
Organism: Pseudotsuga menziesii; assembly: GCA_001517045.1. Taxonomy (NCBI): domain Eukaryota; kingdom Viridiplantae; phylum Streptophyta; class Pinopsida; order Pinales; family Pinaceae; genus Pseudotsuga; species Pseudotsuga menziesii. Next base: position 216,146 of record LPNX010032673.1, read on the forward strand.
ACATGTTGCAATATATCCAACCTCTATTATCCTAAGAGAAACAATGGTATTCTTTCTACTGAGCCATGAAATCACACCTGATCCCAAGCTGAAACAAAAACCCAAAGTATTATTTATACATTCATCACTTCTCTCCCAATCTATATGGGTATAACCATACAATATGAACTCACTTTCGGTTTCATATCTAAGGCCATAATTCAATGTACCCTTTAGGTGTACATGTCTGGGTTCCATCATATACTAACTCAAGGTGTTCATAACAAAATATATATTTGGTCTTGTATTTGTCAAATACATTAGTGAGCCAATAAACTGTCTGTATAGTGTAACATCTACGACTTCTAAGGAGTCGTCATTTAAGAGATTCAATCTTGTCACCATTGGAGTGTTCATTTATTTGTAATACATCATCCCAAATCCCTTTAGGATCTCAACTGCATATTTACCTTGTTTTAGGAAAATATCATCTAGGAACTGCCATACCTTGAGACCTAGGAAATAATGCATCATACCAAGGTATTTCATCTCGAATTTTTTGTAACAATATTCTTCTTACATTCACTAATGAGCTTCTCTTATCCTATTAAAAATATATCATCAAAATATAGTAATAATATCATAATCCCATCATTTACAACCTTATAATAAAGGTTGGAAACAACTTTACTTTTAGTAAATCCCAATCTCATCAGAAATCCATCAATCCTTCTATACCACACTCTAGGTGCTTTCTTCAACCCATACAATTCTTTCTTTAATATGCATGCATGTTTCCTTCTATCACGTGCTTCAAATCCTTGTGTTTGTTAAATGTACACTTCTTCTTTTGTCACACCGTTCAAAAAAGTTGTATTTACATCCATTTGTTGTAACTTCCATTTCATCTTGGCTTCTAGGGAAAGGATAGTTTTGATTCAAGTGTATCTAGCTACTAGAGAAAAAGTCTCTTCATAATCAATTCATTCCTTCTTGGAGAATCCTCGAACTACAAACCTTGCCATGTATTTTTTAATACTGCTATCTGCTGAATTTTTTGTCTAGTAGATCCACTTCGAGGAAACTACTGATTTGTATTTTGGTCTTGGTACTACATCCTAAACACCATTCTCTACAATTGACTGGTATTATTCAATCATGGAATCCATCCATTCATTCTTATTTCTTGCTTCTCCAAATCAAGTAGGCTCTTCATCAACAAGGTTTCACATCAAGGCCACATAGTTGGAGTATGGCCTTGGTCTCTTTCTTCCTTCTGCAACACCATATGTTTTTGCACATTTTATTACATTGCGAGCCTAAAATGGTCTTTTTTTTCATGATATCATCTCATGAGGTGACTCCATAGGTATTTTAGGTTCTTCCATGTCATGGTATTCTGGTGCATGTACTTCTTCAACATTTTGGACTAGTAATCTATTGGTCTTTGTAACTCTAAGAGCTTCATGCTCCTCTTCATGGTATTTATCGATATATCTCTTTTTGGATTTTCTAAAGTTTTCATCCTAGTCAAATGTGGAATCTCTTTTGATCTTGATTTAACATAAATATGGGATGTAGATTTTGTAAGATTTCGACTGGTCATTGTAACCAACAAATATCCCCTTCTTTACTAAAGGGTCCAACTTTGATGTTTTCTCCTTGGGAACAAGTAAGTAGACAAGAAAACCAAATGTTTTTAGGTGGTTTAATTAGGTCTTCTCACCGGTAAAAATTTCTTCTCGAGTCTTATTCCCAATAGCACTATGAGAGATTTTGTTCTGCACATATACTGCAGTTCTATCTCCTTTGTCTCATAAGTGCATCGATAGATATTGATTATGAATCATGGCTTTTAATGCTTCCATGATGGGCCTATTCTTTATTTTTGCCACTCCATTCTATTGATAATTATAGGGGGTGGTGAGCTCCCTCTTAACCCCAACTTCTTTACAGATGTCCTTGAATTCATTTGAAGTGAATTTTCCCCCATTATATCATCTCAAGGTCTTTATATTATTTTCAGAGAGATTCTCTACAAGGGGCTTGAATTCTTTGAACTTTTCAAATATCTCATCTCTTCCTTTTAATAAGTATATCCAACTCTTGTGAGAATAGTCATCAATTAAGGAAGCATAGTAAACATACCTACTTACAGAAGTGGTCGACATTGGGCCACATACATCTGAGTGAATTATGTCCAATGATACCTTTTTCTTTACTATTGCTTCTTGTAAATGGATTCTTGGTATTATTTCCTTGTGCACATCCCTTGCACACTCCTTGACAATCAATTTGGAGCTTCGGTAAACCTGTCACTACCTTGCTCACAATTGGTAATTCTTTGTAGTTCACATAAACAATTCTTCTATTCCATAGCTCACATAGGATAATGGTACTAGTTGCTAGGGCTGAAACTAAGTGCCCCTGTAATTTGTAGAGTCCCCCTCCTTCAATTCTAATCACAACTACATGATCTATTGTTTTTCATTTTGGAAACATGAGACCTTCCCCATCTACAAAAGCAACTATGAAACCTTTCTTATCTAAATATGATATGGAGGGAATATTCTTCTTCAAATCTAGGACATATAGGACTTAAATTATCTTCATGGAATTTCAATAATTCATCTTGTAGGATGCTTCTCCCATTCCTTTGATGGGATATTAATAATCATGTCCAAGTTGTAACTTGTGAGGAGAGTCTTTTCGAATAAGGAATGAGAGGGAGCCTTAGTAACCTGTCATGTGTTTGGAGGCTCCACTATATACAAGCCAAGTATCACTTCCATGTGTGATTGAACCTATGAGGTCTAAAATTAACACATACGCTTCAATGTATTCTTCATATTCATTGGCCTTCTCTTCAATCAAGTCATCATCTTCAAATGAATGCGCATGAAACTTCTTGTTTCCCCTTTTAAAATGTTCTTGTTTAAGAGGACAATTTCTAGCAATGTGTCTCATCATGTGGCATGTGAAACATTCAAAAGATGAAAAGTCCTTGTAAGGTCCCTTCCTAGAAGTACATTGAAAGTCTTGACCTTGTCAAGTTCCTAGGGGTTAAAAATTGAATTAATCAATTATGCTCTAGAATTTTTAATTAATTAATACTATGGTGGCATGTAATAGATTAAAATTCCAATTTATATTTTTTATGAAATTAATTATTATGAAAAATAATCAATGTGGAAATGAGTTATAATTATCCTAGGTGACAAGGAGGACGCATGGGTCCAAGTGGACCATGAGTTCTCATTCATAAATGGAAACCTAGATCAAACCAAGAAAATGCTAAAAGGAACCCACACCAAAAAGTTAGAAACTGCAGCAAAAGAAATATTTCATAAAAAATATGGAAGCTCTCAAAAGCAAGGCATTTTAAAAGAAGCAAAGTACGGGAAAAGTGGTCATTCACAAAGAAGGAAACTTTTGGTAAAGGAGGGTGCAGTTTCCATTTTGGTGAAAGGATGCAAGAAAAGAAACATCATCACAATAATGAAACTTTTCTCAAGGAGGGAGAATTTCCACTTTGGGTTGAGTGATGCAAGCATGGAAACAACATCTTAAGGCTAGACTTGCTATTTTCCTCAAGGAGGGTGCATTCATGGATTAGGGTTAGGGTTTGCAAGTGGGTAGCTTACTCAATAGGTGGATCACTTGCTTAAAAATTCAATCAAGTATATAAAATAATTCTTCCAAATCCATTTCATATTTTTTTTCATTATTGTTTTGGTGTTGATTGAAGCTAACCTTCTAGTCTGAGTGATGTGCCTCAGTCACCTAGGGTGATGCGCCCCAAGCCTCCATTCTCTTATCTTCTCTTCCACTATTTAGTACAGCCACAGAGATAAAAGGAGAATACATTGAACATAAATTTTGAGCTCTGATATCATCCATCCAGCCATGGAAGTTGAGCTCCATTGAAGGAGACTTCACTTATGCTCTCAGATCGATGTCGGGTGTTAGTTCCAAGCCTCCATTCTTGAGTTGTGGGAACCATTTAGGGAGATCATCTATTCCAATATATTTATGAGATTCTCATATTTTTAACACATTTTTTATTTCTTATAGACATTAATAATCTTGTTCAGGAAGTTCATAATGCTAAATTTTCATGAGAGAAGTCTTCCAATGCCCATTTAATGGGCCTTTTTGTAAGTTTAATGAACTGGTATTGATGTAATGGCTATCATAATGATATATTAAATTTATTATGGTTAGTGTATAATTAAAAACATATTTTTTTCATTATTTTTATCTCTGATAAAATACAGATATGAAATTCATTGTTATTTTCTTACCCTTGCTCATTAACTAGTCAAATTTGACTAGTTTTACAGTTTTTGATGCTATGTATGATATGTAAGCTCAATTTGCATATGTAATTTGTTGTAGGTTTTAAATTCAACCCAAACCTCCCAAATCACATATTAAGAATTTGTTTAGGTCTTACAACGTCTAAGTGGCCTCCTCTTTGAAGGCTTTCTTTAGGCCAAATGCCTAGTTTTTCGCAAATACCTTCAAATTGTCCAAAAATTTTCCAAACCTATTTTAATGGATATTTGTCGCCTAAAAAGTGATATATAACTCACCTCAACCTTCCATCATCCTTTTTTTGTTTGAATTCATTTTTCAATCTCAGTTTCCACTGGTTGGGACACCTAGAAGCCTAGGAGTAGACTTCAACATAGATGATGCTCTAAACCTAAAAGGGCCCAACATCCAGGTGCTTAGGGATCTGAACATTCAGTCTACTAACCTTTCCTTTGGTTTCTTCCATTAATTCCTTGCCACTCTCAGTTTTTTTGACATTATTTCCTATGTCTTTAATTGTCAGAGAAAGTGCTCAATCAGCTTGCTAATTTTTATTCATATTTAGATCTAGGATATTACAGTGGTATCAAATCACTTTCCTCCACCCTTGTGGAAAGTACTCTCTCAAGTTGAAGAAAAATGCAGCCATGTCCTACATAATAGTCTACCCTCTTCTATAATGTATCCTATTTAACAAAATGTGAAAATATTCCTAGAATCTTTCATATTTTGGGCATAACTTTTTCGCTCTTTAAAAAAACATCTTTTAAAAGATGTTTTGTTACTAAAACACCTTCCACGGACAAACGGTAATGAATTAGGAAAAACTCAAAACATCAAAGTTGTAGATAATGTAAATACCTTTCCAATGGTCCAAAGTTAATCCAATTCTGAGTTACGAGTGAAGTGTTATTCCCAAAATACAAAATATTCCTGGAATATTTTGGTCTTTTTTCAAATATGATACATTTTGGGAAAAATAAAACCTTATGTATAACTCTAATTATGACTATGATGAGCAGTATGAAGAAGAATAAATCCTATATGTTAATGGATTCCTACCAAGATATGAATATGATGAATTCTATTGGCCATCAAATAGAGAAGAGATCAGATCTGATTGTGCAATGGTTAATAAATACTTGGCAAAAATGATAGAAGCATGTGAAAACATGCCTCGTTGCTACCAAGAGTATCTAGCTTTGGGTATAAATATTTGTGCAGACATGTATTTCAAAGAGTATATTTATTTCAAGTATGGATTCTGGCCCAAGAATGTTGATGATCACTTCTTCAAGAGTAGAAAACAATCCATATAGGAACCAAGTTGTTCCACCTCTATGAGCAAAGAAGAAGAAGAAGGAACCAAAGGTGAAGATTCATCAAAGCCATCTGCATGTTCAAGCTTTATGAGTTTTTTTTTTTGTTTTTGTTCAAACATAGCTTATAAAGGTTGTGAAATGAGCACCATTCAAGATAAACAAGTCTCAAGTTTCCTGCAAAAGAATAGAAATGAAGTAGATTCAGAGATTCATGAGGTGGAGTGCAAGTCACTGCTAGGTGACTGCATGGGGAAATATAAAAGGGAAGATGAATGCACTTACAACTTCTTTGTTGGTGATATTCGGATCACTACTAAGGATGTTGGTTCATGTGAGGGTGTTGAGACATATTTTGGATCAGATTCAAAAGAAGGTTACAAATCAGATTTACAGTCAGCAATTGAGTTTCTCAAAGAAGACGAAGACAAGACCACACAAGTTGGGTGTGAACCACAGAGTTTGGTGGAAGAGAAGGTCAACATGGTGTCCCTACATGAAGAGGATGAAGATGAAACACCAAGGTATGATGTAATTTCTGAATTTTGAAAATACCACATTACATTGCAAGCTTCAAAGACACCCTCCATTTCATATCATGGAAATTATTTTGCAAATGAATCTAAAGCTAACCGATATGTTGAGAATGAAGTATGTGTTGTGTATCCATGCCACAAGAAATATGGTGTTACATGTCATACGTTTGAAGGAGAAACCTTGGTGGAGGATATTCTTTGTGAGCCAGATCATTTTAGTGGATCACTAAAGGAGGACAAAGAGAAGCTTATGGGATCCTGGCATTCCTTGGGATGTCAAGTTTCCACCCTTGACACTACTACATGGATACTTGCAGTTGAGGAAATGGGATCCAGGAATAATTTTTTCTAAGGAATTGTGTTGGATGGAATTCTCCTTGATGGGGATGGAATGCAAGCAGTGGGACCCTAGCATTTTTTGTCTTTGGAGCAACTATTTACATGTTGCCTTAATGGAGCAAGTCAACCGTTCTTCACATGAGTCCATCTATGTGGTGTCATGTTCCAGTTCTCCTACATGGGGGATACTTATTTGGGTGAAAAAAAATTGCAGCACCCTACATTGATTCTTCTTGAGGACAAGCAGACTTGGGAGGGGAGGATTGTAAGGTCCCTTCCTGGAAGGACATTGAAAGTGTTGACCTTGTCAAGTTACTAGGGGTTAAAAATTGAATTAATCAATTATGCCTAGGAATTTTTAATTTATTAATACTATGGAGGCATGTAATAGATTAAAATCCCAATTTTGATTTTGAATGAAAATAATTATTATGAAAAATAATTAATGTGGAAATGAGTTGTAATTTCCCTAGGTGATAAGGAGGGTGCATGGGTCCAAGTGGACCATGAGTTGGCATTCAGAAATGGAAACCTAAAGAAAACCAAGAAAACGCTAAAAAGAACTCAATCCAAAAAGATAGAAACTCCAATAAAAGAAATCTATCATAAAAAATATGGAAGTTGTCAAAAGCAAGGCATTTTTAAAAGAAGTAAAGTACATGAAAAGTGGTTAGTCACAAAGAAGGAAAATTTTGATCAAGTAGGGCGGCAATTTCCATTTTTGTGAAAGGATGCAAGAAAGGAAACATCATCAGTCATAAAGAAGGAAAATTTTTATCACGGAGGGTGTATTTCCACTTTGGGTTGAATGATGCAAGCAAGGAAACAACATCTTAAGGCTAAACTTGCTAATTTCCTCAAGGAGGGTGCATTCCTAGATTAGGGTTAGGGTTTGCAGGTAGGTAAGTTCTCAACTGGTGGATGACTTGATGAACAAGTCACTCAATTCTATAAAATAATGCTTCCAACTCCATTTCACATCTTTTTCATTATTGTTTTGGTGTTGAGTGAAGCGAATCTTCTAGTCTAAGTGAAGTGACTCAATCACCTTAGGTGATGAGCCCCAAGCCTCCATTATCTTCTCTTCTCTTACATTCTACAGTAGATCCAAAGAGATATAAGTAGAATGCATTGAAGATCAATTTTTAGCTATGGTATCATTCATCCAGTGATGGAATTCGAGCTCCAATGAAGGAGACTTCACTTATGCTCTCAGATCGGTGTCGGGTGTTAGTTTGAAGCCTCCATTCTTCAGTTGTGGGAACCATTGAGGGAGATCAACTCCTCCAATATAATGATGAGTTTATCATATTCTTCCAAAATTTATTATGTCTGATATACAATAAGAATCTTGTTCAGGAAGGTCATAATGCTAAATTTTCATGAGAGAAGTCTTCGACCAATGCCCATTTAATGGGCCTTTTTGCAAATTTGATGCATTAGTATAGTTGTAATGTCTATAATAATGATATATGAGATTTATTATGGTTATTACATACTTATTAACCTTTTTTAATCATTATTTGTAGGTCTGATAAAATATATATTTGAAATTCATTGTTATTTTCTTACCCCTGCTCATTGACTAGTCAAATGTGACTAATTTTAGAGTTTTTGATGCTATGTATGATATGTAATATCAATTTTCATTATGTAAGTTGATGTAGGTTTTAAATTCACCACAAAACCCAAAAAAACTCACATATTAATAATTCGTTGAGTTCATACAACATTTGATTGGCGTCCTCTGCACAGGCTTTCTTTAGGCCAAATTCCTATTTTTTCCCAAACACTTTCAAACTATCCAGAACTATTCCAAGCCTATTTTAATGGATATTTGTGGCATAAAAAGTGACTTATAACTCACCTCAACCTTCCATAATCCCTTTTTCTTGGAATTGATTGTTCAATCTTAGTTTGCACCCGTTGGGTCACCTAGAACCCTTGGAGTAGAATTCATCCTAGCTAATGCTCAGAACCTAAAAGGTCCAAACATACATGTTCTTAGAGATATAAAATTTTAGTATCCAAACTATTGCTTTGTTTTATTCCATTAATTCACTGTCACTCTCAGTTTTTTTGCCATTACTTCCTATGTGTTTCATTGTCAAAGAAAGTGCTCAATCAACTTGTTAATTTTTATTCATATCTTGATAATATCAGTAGTAAGAGATAATATTTAGATATAATTTTGATCTGGGATATTAGAGTACCTTCTAGTTATTTTACCTTTTCTAGGTCTTTGAGTTCATATGGGAGGTTATCCTCGATCTTTTCTTTTATTCCCTTGCTTACTTGTATATGTTTCCAAGGATTGATCTTCATCATCATTTAGATTTTATTCTCTATTTTCTATCCTTCCTTATGCTTGTATGCATTCTTCCCATAGTTTTTTGAACTTGTTCAACTTTATTCTAGCACATATTCCTCTGATGAAGGAATCTCATTCCCTTGAAAGACCATTCAAGGTGGTCATTACAACTTTTGCTTCTTCCACCCTGTCACCAATAGCCTCCAATTGTTCATTGATCTCAGATACTCTTGAGAAGTATGACTGGATAGTTTCTACCTTTTGTATCTTCACACCCTGTTGACTGTCAGCAACCTCCTCGAATTTCATTTTTGTTTTTACTTAATAAAATTGATCAATTTTCCTCTTTAATCAATTCTTGAAAATTATTCAAAGAATGCCTTCAGAATCTTTGATTCTGAAGGTATTCTCAATTATAAAAAATTATTCATCAAGTTAAAAAAAATTGAGCCATCTAACTCAATTCTTATGCATTTAATTTATTTTAACAGCCGTTAAATTTGAATTATATATCATCAAATTTTTATTATTATCCTATATTATGATTATATATTTTAGTCATGTTAATTAATCTACAACATGTTAAATTTTTCCTTCTTAAATTGAGTTAGATAATTTTATTTTTCACTTTCCATATAATTTCTTGAATTTCCATTTAGTTTTAATAATATGATACTATACATAGTATTCATTAATTTTTTATTATGTTATCATACTTTGTTTTGGTTAATAAATTGATTTCATTTTAACCTTAACAAATATGATTTAACATGATCTCTTTTAATTATGTCTAGACCTTTGTATATAAATAAAACCTAAGTTAGATTTAAAATAAATAATATGATTGTTATGTTTTGAAATAGGCCTAAAAATTATTAACAGATTGTTTAAACAAAATCAAAATCAAAATGTTAAAACACATGGTGACTATCCTAGCTTAGTTAAAGGACACGAATCATTCAAATAGAAACACTTGTCGATTATAGTACAAATGGTTAATGACTAAATCAAATGTTCATATCACAAATATTTCATTTCATTAATAATATGTATGAAACATTATTATTTCCTATGTCATATCATTGCGAGTTTTCATTTAAATTTTGATGGAGGAGTAATCATGGTTTTACACAAGCCTAGTTTTTTTTTTTTTTTTTCAGCCGATTCGAATGAAAGTTTTGTTATGGATGTTAAATCTTGCATACCTATCTCATCTGTATTCACAACCCCTTTCCATGCATTATCAACAGAAGAATCGGTGGATGTAAAAATGGCTCCCTTATCCATATTTGAACGAGAAGGGGTTGAGTTGTTAGACATACAACCTGACATTTCTGAACTATTTGACAAAATAAACTGGGGAAAGTTTTTTATATGCTTTAGTGGAAATAATGTGGAAGTCACTCGGTGTTTCACTCTATCTCTCAAAGAGAACGTGGATCAAATAGGTAATTTACAGTTGAATATTTCTAATAAATTCATAGCAGAAACCTCGAAATTACCACATAGAGGAGAACGATGGTTTAAACAAAAGATAAATAGGGAGAAGTGGAAACATTTCTTACTTACACTTCGTGAAGGGTTTGATGATAAGAATGGATACCTAGTCAACTATTGCAAACATTAATGGGAGCCACTACTGCATATGATCATCTGATATATCACTTGTGATGGAAGGTATTCCTCTGTGCATTTTTACCATTTAAGACTCCTTGTGGCTTTTAAAGGATCAAAATGTGGCCCAATGAATGACTTAAGACTCACTGAAAAATAATGTTATCTTCTATGCATGAGTCATCTGAAGGTAACCCTGATAAAAACCCTAAGGATACATGCATCGAAAAACACATCTTGTTAGCAGATTTGGGAAACTATTTGTTAAGGGAAAACCCTAAATCAATTGGTGAGGCATTTGATAATAGGAAACTAACCTTAGATAATAAAAAGTTTGAGCAAAACCCTATAAGGCTAGTGAAATGCCCAAATTTGGATTTAACTCTTGTAAGTGAGTTTCAATTTAAATCAAAAAATCCATTCTCTATTTGTGCTCATAGATTTACAAGAAGCGTGGCCACAATTTCTATGCCATCCATAAAGCAAAAAAATGAAATTTAACCTGTAGGTTGAAGTTGAAAGTGATAATGATGAGATTTCTCCAAGTCATGAAGTTTAAATTAATAATAGACAGAGTTTTATAGTGAATGATCTTAGTAACGTCGACTACTAAAGAGATGAATGATTCTCTTCTTGATGAGTCTGAGCTCAAGCCTTCAGTTGCTGGTTTTTCTTCACCTATTTATAATCCAACTTCTTCACAATACAATGATTATTCTCAGGATAAGAACGAAGAAAGTTTATAGCAGGATCTTGAAAGAATATTTGAAATTAAAATAACTCAATTAAGAGCAGATGTGAAAGAACATCAAGCCAACGCATTAGTTAAGGAAGAAGAAATCAAAACGCTCAAAGGAGAACTGTTAGACTGGGTGAATAGATGGAGAGAATTGAAGTTAAGAAAAGACAAGTATAAAGATGCTAGGAAATATGTGATGCTAACCAATGAGATGTTATAATAATCAACCCATAGTTAGCTACCTTAGACATTAATTAATTCATTTTTGTCTTATTTGCCTAGTTTCCATATTCCACCTTATGCAAGTTGTCCTCCACATGTCCAAAGTGGTCAAACTTGATAAAATTGAGTCATGGAGCACTTGGGAAACCACTTGGAATCAATTCTACTTTATTCCTGGCCTTCCTAGTGCATGTCTGCTTTTTCTGCTTTATTGCCTGCTTTTGCCGAGTTTTAAGGCAATTGGGAAAGTTTGACTAGGTGAAGTTAACTTGTTTTTTGTCCTCATCATCCTCCACTCTTTTATCCTAAGAAAAGCATGTATCAGTTTTCCTTCCATCATCTATTAGCTTACCTAATTGATTTTTCCAATTCGTGAGCTCCTAGACAGATTTGGAAACTGCTTTATGCACCTATGGGGGATTTGCGTAGATTTAGTAAGCCTGCTTTTGACCAAATTCGAATGGCATCCCATTTCATTCGAATATCTCATGTAATTATTTATTATGGCATCTTATGACTTCACAGAGTTGGCTATTGTACACTTATTCAATACAAATTAGTGTTCTGCTCCATATTCAGTCTCCTTTGTGTGTAATTTGCATGTGTAATTGGCAATTTTTGTGAGTGTAATTGTTCTAACACCTGGGTTCAATTTCCACATGGTATCAGAGCCTTTGTAGATCATTTTATCTCCTTCCAATTTGTTATTACAGGTTCGACATCATTGACTGGGAGCATTCTGCTTACTGAAGGGACAATTTCTGAGCTATGGATCAATCTCAAAAGATCATCTTGACTCCATTTAACTTCTTTGAATGGAAAGTAGAGATGGAGATACTATTGAGAGAAAAATTCCTCTATAGAGTGACTATGGCAACAGAAGCAGAGCCCAATGTAGCTGCAGAGAAAATTAAATGCCACAACAGTAGGGATGAGGCCTATGGTCTCCTGTGTCTGAGCATATCCAGAGACCTCCTTTTCCATCTTGATGGATTAACATCACCAAATGAAGTATGGGAGAATTTTTTTGATATTTTTGGTAAGACAAATGAGATGAGGGGACATCAAATTGAAAATGAATTGATCTCCCTGAGTCCCAACAGCTTCGAATCCCTGCAACTCTACTTTTCCAAGTTCAAAGCCCTTGTTTTGTAGCTAAAACAGTGTGGAATCGAAAAGAAGGAGGAGAAACTGGTTTTTGCGATAATCTCAAAGCTTGGCCCTGACTATTTAGTGTTTGTATCGACCTTCCATGCCACAAAGTTGACAGCTCGAGCCTAGAAAATGCCTAGCCTTAATGATTTGATGGAATCTCTCACACAAGAACAAGATAAATTGGTGATGATGGGCACCATCAAACCTTTTGAAGACCAAGCTCTGGTTGCTAGAGATTTGAGGGTGGATTAAAAAGGCAAGAAGAAAGATAAGAAGACACTTGAGCAAAAGAGAGACAAGAACAAGTCTCCAGAGGAGCCCCAAGGTTCCAAGAAGAACTTCCAAAAGAAGAAGAACAAAGGAGAAATGAGCAAGTGCACATACTGTAGTAAGGGCAATCATCCTGAAATTTGTTGCATGAAGAAGAAAATTGACATGCTGACCCAACTCCTGGAGAATAATGGCATGTCCCTTCCTGATAGCTCAAAAAAGAGGGAAGGAGGATCAAATTCAGAAGACAGAGAGAGAGTTCATGCATTGGTTGTTGGCACATCAAGCTCACCTAGTTTCATCATTGATTCTGGAGCATCAAGACATATGGTTTCGACCAAGGAGGTACTCACCTCACTTTACATGTCGAAAGGTCCACCAATAGTACTGGGAGATGACTCTCTCACTGAAAGTTTGGGAAAAGGGAGTATTGATCTTGACCATGGTAAGTTCAGCAATGTATTGTATGTTCCAGGTCTTGCCTCTAACCTCTTATTAGTGTATCAGATGACCCACACAGGGTATCCAAAGAAGGTCATATTCTCCCCTGATGAAGTTGAGATCAGAGAGATCTCAAGTGGTAAAGTCATTGGAAAAGGAGTTGCAAATCACACTTCGAAGGTATACATGTTCTCACACTTCCTACCCTACTCAAACCCCTCTGCTCTTCTGATTCATGCTAACGAGGCAAGCAAGCTTTGGCATGAAACATTTGGCCACCTTAACTATAAGGATATTTTTTATCTTATTGAAAAATAAATGGTCATAGGGTTACCAAAGATTAAGTTTTCCAAAGGAGTCTGTCAAGGTTGCATCTTAGGAAAACACCCAGAGCATAAATTTGAGAAAGCTAGTCATGAGAGAACCTCTGCACCTCTCGAGTTGATCCACAGTGATGTTGCTGGCCCATTTCCTCATATTTCAATGAGTTAGGCCAAATATGCATTGACATTCATAGATGACTTTTCCAGGTACTGCTGGGTTTACTTCCTGTAACACAAGTCTGAAGTTTTTGGCCTCTTCAAAGTCTTTAAGGCTTTGGTTGAAAACCAGTATGGGAGGAAAATCAAGGTCCTAAGATCTGACAATGGTGGTGAGTATGTCAAGTCTGAGTTCATTCAATATTGTGCAAATGCAGGTATTCAGATGCAGGATTTTATCCCTTACACACCACAGCAAAATGGTGTTGCTGAGAGGAAGAACAGATCACTCAAAGAGATGGCAACCTGCATGATGGAGGCTAAGACTTTGCCACCAAAGTTTTGGGCTGAAGCTATAAATTGTGCAGCCTATATACAAAATAGGGTGCCTCATAAACAGCTTGATGGTATGACTCCTTTCGAAGCATGGAGTGGGCACAAGCCAGATGTGACCCATTTCAGGATTTTTGGCTCAAGGGCTTGGGCAAGAATTCCAATAGAAAAGAGGAAGGCTTTGCAGCCCCAAAGCCAAGAGTGTCTATTTTTTGGGTACTCTGAAGATTCAAAAGGGTAAAAGCTGATCAATTTGAGCACAAAAAAAGCCTTCATTGAAAGGAGTGTTCAGTTTCAAGAAGAGCCTTTAGCAGCAGTGGAAGTTGGAGAATCCTCTTCACCACTAGAACCATTGAATGTAAGTGAAGAGATAGTTGAGTTTGCTGATTCTGATATGTCTGATAATGATGATTTAATTTCAGATCCTAATAGTCCTACAAGACCAAAATGGGCAGCAAATACCATTCATGCAGCTAGAGAACTAGATGGAAATCCTAATGATACTAAGAGGACTATATCTCAGTTTGAGAGTGCTCTGTGTATGAAATACCCTTTGTTTGCAGAGAAATGCTATCTGATGGTTGAATCAGACCCATAGACATATTAATATTCAAAACATGATCCAATACAAAAAACAACCATGAAAGAAGAGTTCAACTCACTCCAGAAGAACAACACTTGGGAGTTGGTTGATCTTCCCCCAAGGAGGAAGCTAGTTCAGTGTAAGTGGGTTTACAAAACCAAGTTTGCTGCTGATGGTTAACCTTTGATATATAAGGCAATATTGGTAGCCAAGGGCTACTCACAGGTACATGGCATAGACTACAATGAGACCTTTGCACTAGTGGCAAAGATGGACTCCATCAGGCTAGCCTTAGCCATTGCAGCTTTGAAGCAGTGGGAGGTACACACATGGATGTGAAGTGTGCTTTCCTAAATGGAGATATTACTAAAGAGATTTACATGCAGCAGAATCAAGGCTTTGCTACTAATCCATCTCTTGTGTGCAAGCTAAATAAATCATTATATGGGCTTAAGCAAGCCCCTAGGGCTTGGTATGCCAAGATTGATGGATTTCTTCTATCATTGAATTTTGTTTGATGCAAGTCAGATCCTAATGTTTATTTGAAGCTGATTCATGGTTCTTTGATGATTATTTTCTTGTATGTAGATGACCTTCTCATTACAGGAAGCTCAAAGGATGAAATTGCCTCCTTGAAGGATGCAATGAACCATGCATTCTCTATGACTGATTTGGGGTTATTGAGCCAATTCTTGGGACTCAAGATTGCTCAAACCAAACATGGAATAAAAGTACATCAGTCCAAGTATTCCTTGGATTTTCTGAACAAGTTCAACATGAAGGATTGCAGCCAAGCAAGACTCCCTTCCTTTCAGGAGTTAAGCTTGAAGAAGCAGATTATTCACCTATGGTAAATAATACAATGTATAGGCAACTGATTGGGTGTTTGTTGTACCTTTCACATACTCGACCCGATCTTTCTTATGCAATAAGTGTGGCTTCAAGATACATGGATCAGCCTCATGAGATCCATTGGAGAGCATCCAAAAGGATCCTTAACTTTGTTCAGGGAACAAGGACTCATCGGATCTTCTACAAAGCTAAATCCGATCTTGATTTGATTGGGTTTACTGACAGTGATTGGGCAGGTGACAACACAGATCAAAAGTCAACATCAGGATATGTGTTCATGCTTACTGAAGGACCAACCAGCTAGTAAAGCAAGAAACAGAGTGCCATTGCACTCTCATTTACAGAAGTAGAGTACAGAGGAGTTGTAAATGTAGCAACTCAATGTTTATGGTTGCAGGGGTTACTTGGTGAGTGTGGCTTCAAATCAGAATACTCAACTACTATCTATTGTGATAATCAGAGTACCATTTGAATCTACAATGATCCAGTTCAGAGACAAAGAACCAAACACATGGAGATCCATATGCACTACATCAGACAGCTTGTGCATGATGGCACCATTCACTTACTCTTCTGTTCATCTTCAGAACAAGTAGCAAATATCTTCACCAAATTTTTTCGTGAGAAGACATTCAGCAATCTCAAATCACTGCTGGGAATTGCTAATCATGTTGTGAAGCATGAATGATGACAAGATTTTCAAATTTTGTTTTACTGTCCATGTTTAAGGGAGGATTTTTCCCACTGGGTTTTTGCCTCTTTCCTTGGTTAAATGTACATGCGGTATGTAAAGGGTGACTAAGCCTTGTTGCTAGGCCCTATAATTTTCTGATATTTTACTCATAAGTCAGGCTTAAGCGGGGGTGTTAGAATAATCAACCCATAGTTAGCTACCTTAGACATTAATTAATTCATTTTTGTCTTATTTTCCTAGTTTCCATATTCCACCTTATGCAAGTTGTCCTCCACATGTCCAAAGTGGTCAAAATTGCTAAAATTGAGTCATGGAGCACTTGGGAAACCACTTGGAATCAATTCTGCTTTATTCCTAGCCTTCCTAGCGCATGTCTGCTTTTTCTGCTTTATTGCCTGCTTTTGCTGAGTTTTAAGGCAATTGGGAAAGTTTGACTAGGTGAAGTTAACTTGTTTTTTGTCCTCATCATCCTCCACTCTTTTCTCCTAAGAAAAGCATGTATTATTTGTCCTTCCATCATCTATTAGCTTGCCTAATTGACTTTGCCAATTCATGAGCTCCTAGACAGATTTGGAAACTGCTTTATGCACCTATGGGGGATTTGCTTAGATTTAGTAAGCCTTCTTTTGACCAAATTTGAATGGCATCCCACTGCATTTGAATATATCATGTAATTATTTATTGTGGAAGCTTATGACTTCATAGGTTTGGCTATTTTACACTTATTCAATACAGATTAGTGTTCTACTCCATATTCAATTTTTTTTGTGTGTAATTTGCATGTCTAATTGGCAATTTTTGTGAGTGTAATTGTTCTAACACCTGGGTTCAATTTCCACATGAGAAACTGAACAAGCAAATAGAAAATTAGAAGCTAAATATATTGGAAATCAAAGCCAAGTTGTCCGAAGCAAGAAGAGCCACCAAGCTACAAATCGCAACTTGACATTTACTCTATTTTCAGGTATTCATATCATGTTTTTGTTTTTACAGGTAATAGTATGTTTTAATTAGCATTCCTACATAATTGAATATTCTGTAGGCATGCTTAGAATTCATTTATTTTCAATTACATGCAATGGTTACAATTTTTAATGGAAATTAACTTCATAACTTATTGTGCATGTGTACATATCAGATGCGATGGATAAACGAAATCAATGTTTACTGACACATGGTGTATGACTACTGAATGTGTTTTGGTTCATCGAAGTAGCTGGATGAACAAGAGTCATTTAAGCAGAAAAATTGCATCAACAGTTATTTGCATTTTCCAGGTGCCTTTAGTTCAAAATGTTAGCTAAGCTACTTCATCGATAGGATGATTATAGAAATAGACTACTCTATTTTTGGAATAGGATCCTTAAAAGTATCCAAGTGGTTGATGACATTGGTGTATATAAGTCACAAACAATTTCTAAACCGGGGGAGGAGACTATGACTAAGAATTTACTTCTTGAAATTAAGACCTTTTATGTTGTTTATATTCTATTGAAGTGTTTTCATTTCCAAGGATATGTGTAGACAGAGTTCAACAACTGGTATCATTTTTGTTCCAATTTTGAATCTTTTATAAATATATTTCATATTTGAATTTCTTAAATTGTCCATATATACATTTATGCTTTGATGTATTTGTATGTATTGTTGTAAAAAATTACTCAAATCTTATTTCTTTGTTTGATTTAGATGTTAATATTGTATATCTTGTTAGTTTTATAATGAGATTATCAATATAATGTCAATTACATATTAATTGGTGGATCAATATATTCATATTTTCGCAAATATTTGATAAATCAGTTATTTATTTTTATTTCAAATATTGAAATAACAGTGTTGATTTTCTATTGGTTGTTTATGGTTCTTGAATGATAAAATATTTTGGTTTTAGTATTTTTAAATCATAAATCTTTTACAAGTAGAAAATTGTTATGATTTTAATTCTAGTAAATTATTTTCGGAATTAAAATTATTCATTTTTTGATATTTTTATCATCAATAGATTATTAACTTAGTTATTAAATTTTCTGTCATATGATATAGGTTAGTTAGTTAGATTGCAGATAGATTTATGTTAGTTCTTCTTTACTCAGTACTATTTTACCAGTTGTTTAACAACTGTTAAAACAATTATATATTTAATTAGTTGTTATTATTTTTTTTGTTTTAAAATTTTCATTTAGAACTTAGGAAAATAAACAAGACCATAATTAAGACTCTGTTTAAGAGAGCACAATTAGATAGAATAATTTAGGAGTAAGTCAGTAGTTTTAGTTAAGGAAATTTCACAGTTAATTAGAATTCAAACTTATGATCTAATTTCGCCAAGTTTAAGTGGTTGTATCCTTCTTAAAAGGGTAAGAACTTGGATAGTAGCGGGACTATAAACCTGTGAGATTAAGCTAACCCAAACACACCAAGGGCTACTATAAGCAACTTGTGTGGGTTGAATATCCTATGTTGGCCTTAGGCAAAAAATATGACCAACAAATGGCATTAGTAGGAGGGCCTGAAAATGATTGATAGCTAAAAATATAAATGATAAACCTTCAACTAGTCAACACCCTCCATTACAACCTGAAGGTAGAAGTTCTCCATTCATATATATTGTAAGGATTATTCTAGAATGAGACCATAATGCATCACCATACACTCTTGAACATAATACTTAGGCCTTAGAGGAATCACAACGCATACTTAATAGGGATTATGCTCATCAATTTGGTTTCACTCTCATAGATTAGGTCTACCTAGAAAACATCGACATAATACTCAGTTGGCTGCTATAGAGCAAGATTCGGTAGAAGTTGAGAATCCACAATCAAGGACTCTAAGACACCAAACTAGAGGTAATTTTAGGGAAATTACTCGAACAAATATTGTTCGAGGTTTAATTGCTGCAGGCGGTTTTGGTGAATCACCATCTCCTCTAGAGTCCCCACCCGATAGTCTAATGTCTTCAAATCATAGTGGTTCTTCATATTCTAAATAATCTAATATGGTTGGAGTTGCACCTGGTGGAGGAGGAAATCCACCTAACCCTCCACTGAATCCACCTCTCCAATGGCTTAGAACAAGTGTTGTAGAAGTACCAGGTGTTCAACACCCCTTACCCAAACACCCATATAAACTCCTTCCAAAGTTTAATACTGATAACAAAGAACTAGTAGAGGTTCATGTTGATAAGTTCGTCTTAGTTGTCCAAACTATGAATGAACAACATGAGGACGTGGTTTGTCGTCTCTTTCCTCTCACCTTTAGTGGAAGAGCATCAACCTGATGCTTCTCTTTGGTTCATGGGTCAATAACAAATCGGGATGATTTCAGTAAATCCTTCATCAACAAGTTTGGAGAAGATAAATCACCCGCACCTTTATCCCTTGAATTATATCGAATTAAAATAGAAAATAAATAATGAATTAAAGATCTTAATCGGAGATTTCTCACTTTGAAAAATAAAATACCTGTAGACTCTCAACCACCTGAAGATATCATTATAGAAAACTATTATTCAACATTGCCAAAATATTTGGGTATGTTTTTAGGCAGGACACTTGTAGAAACTTTTGAAGAAGCCATTAAAGTTGAAAAAAAATCTTTAGTATATGAACTAGAAAAAAGGTGGGAAAACTGACACTTTTCCTTTGAAAAAAATAGAAAGGTCAAGTCTAGATAAAGATACAGATTTTGATGTTGAACGGCTTCAAAATTAAATTAGATATTTAATGAATGAAGTTGTTGGGTTGAAAAAGAATTCAAAATCATCTTCTCCAAGGGGATATTTTAGAAATCAGTTTAGACAAAATACTATTGATAATTCTTCAACTCCTCCTCCAGATGTAGCAGTTAATAAGGAATTTTTTAATACTATTTAGGCAGTATTAGCTATACTTGAGTCTTCTTCAAATAAAATAGTTGTTGATCAAGAAGAAGTAGAAAACTCTGAGAATGAGGATGAGTCACAAGAACCACAACAATTAGTTGGTCACTTTTGGGATAGTTTGATAAAAGATGTTGAAATTAAATCTCCTCCTATAGGTCAACATGGTTATAATACACATAGAAAAAATTCAATAGGTTCAATTGGAGCTTCAATTTCAAATCCTACAAAAGGAAATAATACTCCCCGACCTATTAAACAATCTATTCAAAATCTACCAAAGTTAGATTTGCAATACGATATAATTGAAGATTTGAAAAAATTACGTGCAAACATTAGTATGTATGATTTATCGCAAATTTATCCAATGATAAATGATCCTATTAATACTCCTATAATGATTTCAACCATTCCCAATAATTAAAATAATGTAGCTTCTAATAATAATTCAAACAATGATTCGATTCCAAATGGTAAAGGAAAAGTGGTAGCTGATAAGACCTCACTGATAGGAAAAAATTCAAAGTCTACAACTCCTCCATTTCTTCTCACATTCGAAATTTTTAACAGAAACATTCATAATTGTATGGTCGATTCTAGAGCATCATCCAATGTCATGCCTTTATCGGTATGCAGAAGATTCAATGCGAAATTTACGCCATGTGAAACACAAATTACATAGTTAGATCACTCTAATGTTAAGGTGTTAGGAGAAATGAAGGATGTTTAATCAAGCTTGCTAGTAATCCCTCAATTTATCAAATTATAGATATTGTGGTTGCTTACATTCCTGATTCATATGGATTATTTTTAAGCAAAGATTAGTCTCAAGGTCTAAATGGTTTCTTTGCAACGGATTGCCCAACCTTATGGTTTCCCAAAAATGGTAAGTCCAATCAGATTAAGATAAGCAGAGAAAGATATTTAAGGAATACAGTGACAGAACTACATGATCCTAATGAACCAGTTCTTTTCTTTTATTCAATTATGGGTAATTATATGTATGAGCTTGACTTTGGGAATTTAAAAGCTGAAAGTTCTCCTTTTTCTCAAAAAAAACAACAATCAGAAATTTTGAATGTAGTTCATATTCATCCTGATTCTTTAACTAAAAATGTTGTAGATAAAGTAGATAATCATGATCATGTACATATTATAGAAAGTAAAGTAATTGCAGATAATTCAACTTGGACTTTATATTTCGATGGGTCAAAATCCAAAGAGGGAGCTAGAGCTGGTTGCATTTTAATTTATCCTAAAGGAAATAAAATTTGTATATCATGTATATTAGAATTTGATTGTACAAACAACATTGTAGAATATGAATCCTTAATTCAAGGTTTGAAGAAGGAAATAGATTTGGACATCAAAGTGTTGGTCACTTACGATGATTCAGAAATTATCGTATGGAACGTGCGTAAGTCAATACATTGTTTTTCGGAACATCTGCAAAATTGCCAATGAGAGGTATGGAATATTATTTCTTATTTTGAAGGATTTAATATTAATTCCATTCCTAGGTTTCAAAATGAAGAAGCAAATCTGTTAGCAAATGTAGCTTCTAAATTAATTCCATCTGAGAATATTTCACCTAACTTCTTTTCAGTCGAATTAATTTTTAGGCCATCTATTCCTGATAATATTGTTAACTGGAATATTTTTTATGATGATATGCAAATATTAAATTTCTTAACAAATGAGGATACCTTCAAGGATGCAACAATTGATGAAATCACTCATGACAAAAGCTTACACGATTTTATGGTAATAGATTATCATTGTTCAATAGAAAAGGCTCTAGATGAGGTAAAATTTGTTCCTATTTCTGTTGTAAGATTAATAATGTTTTATGATATTCAAGATAAGTTCAATACTGTCCCAAATTGTAAGACTAATATTTCATGTTTATCATATGAAATTGTAAATTTAGGGACATAAGATAATGCTTGAATAGTCAACTTAGGAACATAATGCACTCCTTTAGAAAAATCACCATTTATTAAATTGTTTAGAGAATATAAATATGTGTTTGCATGGGAATACGACAATCTCAAGACTTTTAACCCACAAGTTATGCAACACATAATTCCAATGAAACAAGCTTCAAAACCTTTCCAGCAAAAACTTATGAAGATGCATCCAACTCTAGAACCTACGGTTAAAAAAGAATTGAATAAGCTATTAACAACTAAGCCTTCATCTCTCTTGTTAGACATACTCAATGGGTAGCTAACTTAGTTCCAGCTAGGAAGAAAAAAGGTGGCATTCGACTATGTGTCAATTTCTAAAATCTTAATAGATCCTCAAAGAAAAGGACAATTACTCTGTTCCTCCCATGGAACAAATTCTTTAGAAAGTCTCTAGGTCTGAGATGCTATCACTTCTTGATGGTTTCTCAGGATATGATCAAATCTTAGTTTCTCCACATAATCAACTTAAAACAGCATTTAGAACTCCATGGGGAACTTATGCTTATCGAAAAATTCCCTTTGGTTTGATTAATGTCGGGGCTACCTTCCAAAGGGCGATGGATATCGCTTTCATAGGATTGACTAATCATTCAGTACTTGTCTATTTAGATGATGTCACGATATTTTCAAAACATCGACCTGATCACATCTTTCATCTTGTAAAAGTATTTGAGCGTTGTATAAGGTATGGGGTTTCCCTAAATCCTAAAACAACAATATTTGTTGTAACACAAGGAATTCTTTTAGGTTGTGTGGTTTCGAAACATGGAATTATGATTGATCCTGATCGAACTCAAGCTATATCGACAATCTTTTTTCCTTCAAGCAAAAAAGACATGCATTCTTTCTTGGGTAAAATAAATTTTGTTAGAAGATTTGTGCCTAGTTTTTCAGAAATTGTGCACCCCTTACAAAACATGATATGAATATAATCTATTTACAATTGGGGAATAAATGAAAAATAATCATTTAAGAGGATTCTAGAGGCTATTTCTAAATATCCTAGTCTTTTAAGCCCAAATTTCAGTAAGTATTTTATATTGTATACATTTGCTTCAGGCATATCTTATGATGTAGTCTTGACTCAGTATAATCATCAAAATTATGAAGTGCCAATATCCATTTATGAGTTCAAATTTTAAAGGAGCTGAGTTGAACTATCATAAGGTTGATAAACATGTTTTTTCTATCTTTAAGGTTGTTAAACACTTTTTTTCCTTATCTTCTAAAATCTAGAACTAAAGTGATTGTTCCATTCCTTGCGGTAAGGAACTTATTAGTGAAAAAATATTTATGAGAAAAAAGAGCTGTGGATGGAAACCCTTCAAGAATACAATCTAGAAATTAAACCTTCCATGGTAATTAAAGGACAAAGTCTCTGTAAACTTGTTGTCAAAGCTACTAACTTACCAAATGATAATTTTGAAACCAACATTGATTAACTCTTACTTCAAAGGGAGATATACTTTTATCCTCCTCCTCGAGATTCTTGGTATTCTGACTTAAGGACTTTTCTTAACATACGAACTGCTATAGGTCATTTAGAACCAAGAAAAAGAAGAGCAATCAGGTTAAAAGTGGTTTCTTATCACCTGATAGATAACATCCTTTTTAGAAAGAATTCATATTGAGTATTATTGTGTTGCTTAAATCAAGATGAAACTGAGACAATATTGAAAGAATTACATTCTGGTTCTGTAGATGGCCATTTTGGAGCAGAAACTACTACTCATAATATTTTTAGAGCGGTTTATTATTGTCCCACTCTTTTTCGAGACTCCTATACATTTGTTAGAAAGTGTCGGGATTGTCAAACTGTTGCAGATAGACTTAAAAAAATCCCTTTCCATTACAACCAGTTGTCGTAGAAAGACCTTTTCAACAATGGGGACTTGATATAGTAGGTCCAATTAATCCACCTTCATCTTTGCAACATAAATATATCCTCACTTCAACTGATTATTTCACCCAACGGGCGGAAGCCGCACCTTTCCATGTATTAAACACCAATCAGGTGATTCAATTTGTAGATTCTTTTATCTTTACTTGATTTGGTGTTCTTGATTCACTTGTTTTCGATAATGCCTATTATTTTTCTTCAATTGAGTTAACTCAATTTGATTTATAAAGAGCTATAAGAATTAGGTACTCTGCAAATTATTACCATGTTGTAGCTACAACAGATCCCATGTTTTATCCAAAACATGGGAGCCCCAATTTTTATATGCAAAGGTGATACTTAAGTTCCTTAGTTATTTTGGGAATCATATGCTATTTATAATGGTTTCTATGTCTTTGCCAAGAATTGACTTAGTTAACTTTTTAAAATTTATGCATGTTTTGTGTGTTTAGTGAGTTGCGGAAAATACTAATTTTCTCAAAAACATATGTCTTTCCCGCAATGCGGATTGCGGGAGCTTCTTTTGTGTTTGCAATTTTTTTGTCCCGCAATATGTATTGAGGGTGCAGAAATATTTTTAATAATTGTGGTTTGTCATCCAACAACCCACATCTCGCAATTGCAGATTGTGGATTGCAGGAAGTAGTTTGATTTATAATTTATGTTCTGTTCTTCCACCTCCCGCAATTTGCAGATTGTGGATTGCAGAAAATGTTAAATAAAATTTTAAAGATTTTGTATTCCCACATCCCACAACCCTCAATTGCGGGTTGCGGGAACTATCATGCACATTAGTTTTTTTTTTAACCCACATCCTGCAACCCACAATTGCGGATTGCAAATTGTGGGAAAGTGAATAAAATTCAAATCTTACGACTTGATTCCATATCCCACAATATTTGATCTCGACCGTCTATTTCTTTAATTCTACGGCCTAAATTTGACCCACAGAAAATCAACGATTGTTGAGCCTTAACTTCCAAGAGCAATATCTTGAGATTTATGAATCCAAATCAAGCCCGAGATAGCTCGTTGGAAAGCTGGAAGGATAAGGAATGATTTGGGAAGATTATTTTTCCATTTGAACAGCTTAAACACCCTAAAAATATGCTTGAATAGTCAATTTCGGATTTGCATAAGATTTGTTCATTTTCATTATTTTTTATTTGTAAATGAAGTTATTTGTTTTAGATTTATTTCATTAGATTTGGAATCATATTTTAATTTCTCTTTTTAATTGAACAGGTGTGGATTTGGGTTTTGAGGAATCAAATTGAACAATTTATATCCCAACTTCAAAGTGATCAAAATGTACCAAGTGGAAAGCAGTGATCTTTGGACATGATTTCTAGAGCGGTGGAGATGAATCTAGAAAATCCAAGACATGGGTTTTGTGGAGAAGATGACCAATTAGTTTTTTTATGAGAAAATTCCATGGAAATTCCTTCCTTTAAGAGATATGACTGGTTTTTCTAAATGTAAGTTCCCAGATTTTTCTCATAGACAGATCTGGCAGATGAAACAGCTCAGCTATTGGAGGAATGGTTCTTATCGTTTCCTGTAATTTTCTCTATATAAATACCTACCTTCTATGAGGGAAGGGGAGGGGTGAAGAGAGGTGGTATTTTCAAACTAGAAGGATTGTAATTTTTTTGCTAAACTCTTTTCTGTGTATTTATACTTGGAAGAGGGCTAGACTAAGGAGGCTGCTGATCATCAATGTTTAGCTTTGTAAATTTCTTTATGAAACTGAAATGATGATGTGAACCTTTCCCTTTTCTGCATTCATTCTTCATTTGTTCATTCGTGTCTAATAACCTGTTTCTGTTACACACTTTTGAATGGTAATCAGATTCATTTTTCTGCATTTATGTAGTATATTTATTAATCTGATTATGTTTAATGATTTGCAGAGATGATTCTATGTTCAAATAGTTTTAACATAGTGAAGATCATTTTTTACTTCTCATGTTAGAATTGATGTGCTGATGATGTTAATGATTTAATTTTTTTTAATTTATTGATAATCCAATTATTCTTTTGAGCATTATATCATTCTCTCCACATTAAATTACTTTGCTCCCGGGATAGGTTATTAGTTTAATTAACATTCAGATGGGTTAGTATTCTAGCTCACATATGTATTTCTGTAACTGTAGAATTTCTTCTAATAGTTGCCGAATTATTAATTGTATATTGCATTCCAATCACATTTAGGATTAGTTTCAGATCTAATTCAAAGTCTCCCTTTCGAGGAGAAAACCCACCAACTCATAGAGTGCCAGCGGAGGTCGAATATTCGTGCGTGTTAACCACACCAAACAGCTTGAGGATAGGGTAATACTTGCGTAGGATTATCTGAAGCCTTTGTCTTGGTTTTCATCCCCTGTTGTTTGCCTTGGACACCATTCCAACACATGCATAACCGAAGCATCAATAAAATGGCTCTAGAAGGAGGGTCATCGAACATATAAGGTTATTTGATCTATCTTAATCGAATTATATTAAAGTGGCTCCAGCCCAAAAATCTGTATATAGTTCCTTTTCTGCTCATGAATCTGTATTCAGTTGTTTTCCTAGACAAATTAGTTTTCATTTTCAAACAAATTTGTTGAAGCAACTAATAGAAATAAAATCCGACGCTGAGGGCAAAATTCTAGCATAAGAACATGTTCTTCAATTTACCTATAATTGTTTTGTTAACAAAATTTTTGATCAAGATGTTTTGTGCATATTGTTATCCTTCACATTCGAGGGACGGGTTAAAGAATGGTTTGTAACCTTGCCTTTTTCCTCTGTCAATTCCTTTGAACATTGTATAGATCTTTTATGCTTTCCTTTGAACATTATGACTTTGTTAGATTATGTAATGAATGGAAACAACTCACTATAAAGAAGGGTGAATCATTAGAATATTTTGCAATTATAATTTTTAATCTCTATTATAGATTCCCTCTAACAGATCGTCCTATGATACATTAATGGTTTCAGTACACTAGTTCTGTTTTGCATGAATCTGATCAATTATTAGATGTTAAATTTGAATTATACATTGATAATCCTTCACCTCTTGGTTTAGATTTGCATGAAGAATATGAAGATTTAAAAATTATAGAAATTGTTTCCTTCTCTTTCTCAGATATGGATCATAATCAATATGATGATTCAAATGAATTAAATGTTGATATGCCCATGTATATTTCACATGAAAGTCAAAGTCTAACTGATCATGAATATTTTTCTAAAATACAAGAGAATAGTTCTAATCATAATATTGAACCATCTTCTTCTAGAATAAGTAAAGAGTTTCGAGATTCTGATATTTATGATTATGTTAATCCTTTAATAGATCTTGAATCAACTAATTGTTCTGAAATTTGTGATATGCTTTCTCAATTATCATTTTATGACCTAAATGATTTTATAGGAGAGCATATTTCATGAGATGATGATACTACATTAGAACAAGAAGAAGATTTTTATTTGAAACCTTTCATACATATCTCTTTTGAAGAAAAATCCCTCCTAAGGAATCTCGATCTAAAAATATTTTACAAAGAGATGAATTTCATGCACTTATTTCCTCTTCATATTTTTCTATGTACCGTGATCTATTTGATAACAATCGCATTCAATCATATATTTCAAATTCTAGTTCTCCATTGTTAAGTCTTAAATAGGTACAAGTTAATTATGAAATGAATGAAGAAGATCAAGAAGATTCTTATCAATGTGATCAGTCCATGTCTTCTTGTCATTCTTCTTTGCAGGGAATGAATACTATTTCTAATGATTATTTTTAGAATTCTTCCTTTCATGATTCAACTTACAATGAAGAAACATTTTCTTCTTACAATCATTTTCTTGATGGAGAGGATTCTTCCTAGGATGTTAATGATACTAGTTCTATACTTATAACATCTCATATCTTTAACTCTTCTCAAGTAAATAACCAAAGGAAATTTGATCTCTTTGAGAATTTCCAATTTAATCAACCAATTTATGATGATTTTTACGATAATAAGTTGGAATAAATTGGATGTGATTTTGTTGATCTTATTCAAGAAAACGTTCCTAAGGAGATAATTGTTCAAATGAAGATTTGGATTCTTATAATACTGATGTTGATTTTCTTTCAAACAATTCATTTCATTGCATAAATCTTTAGAACTCTTTATGTCATTCTTTTGATTTTCATTGTACATACCATGATTGGGTTGCTGATTGGCTTGAGAAATCTTTCTTAACAAGATTTCATCATTATGGTAAAACTCGATTTCCCTTATTTGTATATAAAGATAGTAAGGTTCCATTCTCTTTATTTGTACATAAATTTTATTTTATTTTCATTAATGCATTATTTTTTCATTTTTATTTGCAGGCATCCATATCATGCTTTCTGATTGTTCACTTCTCCCTTTTTGTAGGATTTCATATGCTTTCATGGTTGCATTGGAAATTCGATTATACTTAATTTTTGGTTTGTTTTTTAGAGTAGTGTAGGAGTAGTTATAGAATAAGTTTTGATAATTCATTACTATTTTGGTTTTCTTCAATAAAATATTTGCGACAACAAGCCAATTGCAAGTTGGAAACGACGCTTCTTCGGATGCATTCAAGGAACTATTTTTATTCTCTTCCACTTTCTATTATTTATACCCTCGCTGATTATTTTATTGGTTCAAAGAATTCATGCTCGATTTATGTCCTTAGTTTTAAATTATAATGATATTTTCATGAAATGTTTTGAATTAATTATTTCCCAAGTTTTAAGAGCAAGAATATTTTGACAGGAGGCAAAGTATTTAAAATTGGATTATCTTCTTTTCTAGATATCCACTTAAAAGGGGGGTTTTACATATTTTGTTGTTGCAAATTGGACACAATTTAGTTTAGTTTCTTTTGTACATAATTTTTTAATAAAGGAGGCCTTATTGTCCTAAACAACTTTAAGCAAAGCAACAAACGTTGATCCTAATTCTTCAACTGAAAGAAAATAAATTTATTTTAAGAGTTTTATTATAATAAATTCAATTTACAGATTCAATATATTTACAATTTCTGAATTGATATAATTACTCTCTTTACAATAACAAATTCTTTCAATTCTACAAACACGACAAACAAATCTCTCTCTTGTTCACATGAGACAATTATCTTAAGGCTTATTTTTGCAATTATTTTACATTTCAATTTACGCTTCTTGTGTTTGTAATAAAGACCTAATTAAATCTGATATTTCATGATCTATTAAAAACAAAAGTCTTAAAATCATTAATTTTTATGGTTGCGAGATTTCGATTTGCTTTTGGTTCCACTTGTATATATGTTTGATTTTATCATTTCTACTGGTTTGTTTTGAGTTTTTTATGATTTTCACTTTTAAAATAAAGGAGCTTATCACTCTTTTATAGTCTTTAAGTCTTATCTATTAAGGAAACTTTTATAAATGTT
Source organism: Pseudotsuga menziesii (assembly GCA_001517045.1). Lineage (NCBI taxonomy): Eukaryota > Viridiplantae > Streptophyta > Pinopsida > Pinales > Pinaceae > Pseudotsuga > Pseudotsuga menziesii. Next base: position 245,536 of record LPNX010032673.1, read on the forward strand.
TTCTTCTTGCTGGAAATCAGATGTTTTGATTAGTTAATCTCTTATTGTGAAAAAACAATAACAGACTGTGCTGATAATTCTATTTGAATCTTTCCATCATTATCCTTAGAACTTTATCTTTAACTCAACATGAACATATAAGTTCGAATTTAATTACTTTTAAGGGAATCAGTTTCAGGAAATAAGTTCAATCGGTAAATATTAGTAATCTATAGATTCCTTATGCCATCCTTACTCTTAAGGAGTTTCAAAGTTTGCTCCCCCATTTAGTAGGCAATCTCAAATTGAGATTAGTACATTACACATAGTTTGCAGATTTCTTTAAACTTGTTATTTGGGATATAAGCCATCAGGAAAAAACGGTTTAAAAGACATCATGTCGAGGCTATGGATGCCTGCGGGAATGGCTCTGTCTGTGGTGTTTTGGGATTCCAAATCATAAATATTATATATATATTTAAGAATCCTTTGCCATCCCACACTTGTAGAGAGTTATATGATGTTGCTTACCCATTAGTGAATTGAGTTACTGTATAGCTATGCATCTAAATCGGTAAACCGGGACCAGAGTGCTTGGAGGTGAGGTTAAAAGGCATCCCTGTCACAGTTATAGACATCGGCTAGCAGTAAGGTCCTGCATGTGGTATTGGAGTCATTTATTAATACTATATTGTATATGATTAGCTTGATTTCCTGAGGCTAATTCCTAGTAAAGTTCTTAATTCTTACATCTTATGAATAATTTATTTTGAAAAATGAGTTTATTTTAAAAAAATATTTTTGGATAATGATGGGAATGACTTGGATGTTTTAGAATCTCTAAATTCTAACCAATACTATATCATTCAGTGATAAAGCTATTTAGATTATTTGAAATTTAGCAACTGAAGCAGGTTTGTTTTCATTCTTAATTTTTGGATTTCAATACTATAATACAGAGATAACTGATTCTTCCCAGCTAGTCACCATTTGTTGTAGCTACAACATATCCCATCCAAAACATGGGAGCCCCAATTTTTATATGCAAAGGTGATACTTAAGTTCCTTAGTCATTTTGGGATTCTCATGTTGTTTATCATGGTTTCTATGTCTTTGCCAATATTTGACTTAGTTAACTTTTTAAAATTTATGCATGTTATGTGTGTTTGGTGAGTAGCGGAAAAGACTAGTTTTCTCAAAAAAATGTATCTTTCCCACAACCCACAACACGCAATGTAGATTGTGGGAGCTTGTTTTGTGTTTGCAACTTTTTCGTCCCGCAATGCGGATTACGGGTGGGGAAATAGTTTTAATAATTGCAATTTTCCATCCCACAATTGCGGATTGCGGATTGCGGGAAGTAGTTTGATTTATAATTTCTGTTGTGTGTTTTCACAACCCGCAACCCGCAATTTGTGGATCGCGGATTGCGGATTGCGGAAAAGGTTAAATAAAATTTTAAATATTTTGTATTTCTACATCCCGCAACATGCAATTATGGATTGCGAATTGCGGGAACTCTCATGTACGTTAGTTAGTTTTTGAACCCGCAACCCACAATTGTGGATTGCAGATTGAGGGAAAGTGAATAAAATTAAAATCTTGTGACTTGATTCCATTTCCCTCAAGATTTGATCTCGACCCTCTATTTCTTTAATCCAATGGCCTGACTTTGACCCATGGAAAATCAACGGTTGTTGAGCCTTAACTTCCAAGATAAATATCTTGAGATTTATGAATCCAAATCAAGCCCGAGATAGCTCATTGGAATGATGGAAGGATAAGGAATGATTTGGGAAGATTATTTTTTCCATTTGAACAGCTTAAACACCCTAAAAATCTGCCTAAATATTCAATTTCTGATTTGCATAAGATTTGTTCATTTTCATTATTTTTTATTTGTAAATGAATTGTTATTTGTTTTATATTTATTTCATTAGATTTGGAATCATATTTTAATGTATATTTTGAATTGAACAGGTGTGGATTTGGGTTTTGAGGAATCAAATTAAACAATTTATATCCCAACTTCGAAGTGATCAAAATGTACCAAGTGGAAAGCAGTGATCTTTGGACGTGATTTCTGGAGCGATGAACATGAATCCGGAAAATCCGATACACGAGTTTTGCACAGAAGATGACTAATTAGTTTGTTTTTTAGTAAAATCCATGGAAATTTCTTCAATTAAGAAATTCGACTGGTTTTTCAAAACATATTTCCAGGATTTTTCTCATAAATGGATCTAGCAGATGAAACAAATTAGCTAGTTTGCTCAGCTATTAGAGGAATGGATCTTATATTTTCCTGTAATTTTCTTTGTATAAATACCTACCTTCTATGAGGGAAGGGGAGGGGCAAAGAGAGGTGGTCTTTGCAGACGAGAACGATTGTAATTTTTCCGCTAAACTCTTTTCTGTGTATTTCTACTTGGAAGAGGGCTAGACTAAGGCTGTTGATCATCAATGTTTAGCTTTGTAAATTTCTTTATGAAACTAAAATGATGATGTGAACCTTTCCATTTTCGGCAGGCATTCTTCATTTGTTCATTTGTGTCTAATAAGGTGTTTCTGTTACGCACTTTTGAATGGTAATTAGATTCATTTTTCTGCATTTCTGTAGTATATTTGTTAATCTAATTATGTTTATTGATTTGCAGAAATGATTCTATGTTCAAAAAGTTTTAACATAGTGAAGATAATTTTTTACTTCTCATGTTAGAATTGATTTGCTAATGATGTTAATGATTTAAATATTTTTTGAATTTATTGACAATCCAATTATTCTTTTGAGCATTAGATCATTCTCTCCACATTAAATTACTTTGCTAATGGGATAGGCTATTAGTTTAATTAACATTCGGATAGGTTAGTATTCTGATTCATATATGTATTTCTGTAACTGTAGAATTTCTTCTACTAGTTGCAGAATTATTAATTGTAGATTGCATTCAAATCACATTTAGGATTAGTTACATATCTAATTCAAAGTCTCCCTTTCAAGGAGCAAACTCAACAACTCATAGAGTGCCAGCAGAGGCCGAATATCCGTGGGTGTTAACCACACCAAACAGCTCAAGGATAAGGTAATACTTGTGTAGGATTATCTGAAGCCTTTGGCTAGGTTTTCATCCCCTGTTGTTTTCCTTGGACACCATTCTAGCACCTGCACAACTGAGGCATAAACGTACCCTCAAGTTAATGGTCTAGAAAAATCAACCAATAAAAATTTGTGAAAGATTCTTAAGAAAACTATTTCCGCACACCACCGCAATTGGCATCTAGCATTGTTTAATTCTCTCTGGGTAGACAGAGTGACCCCTAAATCCTCAATAGGGAATTCTCCTTTCTTCCTTGTTTATGGTAAAGAATCCATCTTACCTTCTAATTTGTTTTTACCTTCTCTACAGTTAGCTCAATCTATTCAAGATGAAAATTGTCCAGCTATGGAGAAAAGTATTAATACTCTAATAAAACTGGAAGAAGATGGAGAGAGATCTAGACAACATCTTATAAAACATCAGTAAATTGTTAAGACATGGTTTGATCAGACCTTGGTCTCAAACAGAGATTTGCAGGTCAATGATTTGGTCTTAAAATGGGATAAATCCCATGAAGGAAAGGGTGAACATATAAATTTTCAGCGTCTTGGTTAGGCCCTTTTGTCATTTCTGAGAAATTAGGTCCAAACACTTTTTTATTACAAACTTTAGAAGGTCAGTTCGAAGCTTATCTAGTGAATGGGATGATTCTTAAAAATTATTTTGACTAATTTCATCAAGCTCCTTGATATGTATATAAATCTGTCTATTTCGTATATACAATATTTTCTTTTATCTTGATGAATTTGAAATTGTTTTTCATGAACAATTATAACTTGTCTTCTTTTATTGAAAATCTATTTATCTATCAATATTTTCAAAATTTCAGAATCGATCTTCTTCAAATTTCTGAAAAAAAATGATTATTATAATCAAATTATCATAATCCTTTGATCTGTTGTACATAACCTTTATTAAATAGGATAATTGTAAATAAATAAATCTTGTTTAATTATTTAAGAAAAAAGAAAAAAAAAGATAATCCTTTGGATCTATCATGTACGTAGTTCTATATGAAGAGGTACTTGTAAATAAATAAACCCTGTGGCTGAATTTCGGTTTGAATATTTGTTTCAAATTACTGTGATAAATTGAATCTTTCTGAATTCGCTCAAAATGTTCTGATTTTCCTTAATCTATAAAGAACCTATCATAGCAATGGAGAATATGATTAAGATCATTCCTCATTTATATGTTTCTTTATAGCTGATTGATTTCCTTTTTAAAACCTTATACTTAGAGAGATTTTTATCATCCACTTTAAAGGCTTATTTACAATCTAGAAAGTTTCTAATTCTGTTCCATTCATAGAATTATAAATTATAAAGTAGGGTTTAGAAGGTATCAGTAATGAGCATGTCTGATGAGGATCATAAATATCATTGGTATTACATTATCATGAAACTAGAAATGGCTCTTGATCACAAGATCAAGAGATAGGAAGTCTCAGTAATGAGCTGGCCGATTCATTTTTTGATGATCTTAGTGAGTGACACTGTCATTTGGTTACCAATATGGACAGTGATTCCTTATTTTATAAGATATAATACTATTCAAAAAAAACATGAATCTTTGATATGATATTAGGAGGTCTCATTATGAGACGGCATACTCATGATCATAAGCTCTACTTAAGATAACATCATTTCTAATCGCTATGGTGATGGCTCATGATTATAAGGTCAAGAGACAGGAGGTCTCATCACAAGCCGGCTTGTTTATCTTTAGCATTTCTCGTGAATGATTCTATCAAAATCTTGTTATTAAACCTGGATAGTATTCTTCAATTAAAATATCAAAAAGAGAAAAAATGATGAAAATGATAAATGGAACATATTTCAGAAATTTTGTAGAAAAGTAAAGTATTGCATCTTTTACTGATGATTTTCATTAAGTATTTTGTTTTGAGAGGGAAATTTCTTAAGCTCATCTTTACTGAAATAGATAAGAATGGTCTGAAACATACTTGCAAATAGAAAATAAACTTGGGTTCTGGCTAGATTGAGAATTTCTTATTGTTTTAAGTAAATCATAAGGTTATAGTCTACAAAGTTGTTGAAATTTTTTGACAGAGCTAATTGGTTTTCCCAGGTATGTCGCCATTTGTTGACAGGAAACAACCTCCTCAAATTTTATTTTGGTTTTTACTTAATAAAATTGATCATTTTTCCTCTGTAATCGATTCTTGAAAATTATTCAAAGAATGCCTTCAGAATCTTTGATTCTGAAGGTATTCTCAATTAGGGAAAATTATTGATTAGGTTAAGAATTTTTTAAGCCATCCAAATCAATTCTTATGTTGTTTATTTATTTTGACAGTTGTTAAATATGAATTATATATAATCAAATTTTTACTATTATCCTATATTATGATTATATATTTTATTCATGTTAATTAATCTACATGTTAAATTTTTCCTTCTTAAATTGAGCTAGATAATTTTATTTTTCAACTTCCTTATAATTTCTTGAATTTCCATTTAGTTTTAATATTATGATACTAGACATAGTATTCATTACTTATTTATTATGTTATCATAATTTGTTTTGGCTAATAAATTGATTTCATTTTAACCTTAGCAAATTTGATTTAACATGATCTCTTTTAATTTTGTCTAGACCTTTGTATATAAATAAAACCTAAGTTATATTTAAAACAAATAATATGATTGTTATGTTTTGAAATAGGCCTAAAAATTATGATAGATTGTTTAAACAAAATCAAAATCAAAATGTTAAAACACTTGGTGACTATCCTAGCTTGATTAAAGGACACAAATCATTCACATAGCAACACTTGTCGATTATAGTACAAATGGTTAATGACTAAATCAAATGTTCATATCACAAAGATTTCATTTCATTAATAATCCATATGAAACGTTATTATTTCCTATGTCATATCATTATGAGTTTTCATTTCGAGTTTGATGGAGGAGTAATCATGGCTTTACATGAGCCTAGGGTTTTTGTTTGGTTTTTAGCAGAGCCGAATGAAAGTTTCATTATGGTTGTGAAACCTTTCATACCTATCCCGTCTATATTCATGACCCCTTTCCCGACCTTGTCAATACAAGAACTGATGGATGTAAAAATGTATCACGTATCCATATTTGAACCAGAAGGGGTCGAGTTATTATACATACTGTTAGATTTTTATCATTTAATCAATATGATCTAGGATATTATCTGAGAGAATAACATGCACAGCAATAATCACAAGAGACAAGAAACACGGAATTTTCTTCCGGGAAACCATAAAGGAGAAAACCCCGCAACTTCCTCAGAGATAGAATCAGCACTAGTAACAAAAGTAAAACCCAAAAACACAAATATGATCTCTGATAGTTGTTCTCTCTCTCACTTGTGCGAACTCCTCCTCTCTCACTCATGCGCTACAGTTGAGTGAGTGTGTGAGTCAAATACAGAGTCTCACTCTCTATTTATACCATTTTTCACTTGACAATTAATCTGCATGGTTGACCTCACTAGGAGAGTCTAATAACCCTAAAACCCCTCAACTGTGGGGACTATTGCCTCGACTTACAACAGAGGGTTAACCTCAACTCAATTGTGGGGCTATTGCCCCGACTTACAACGGAGGGTTAACCTCAATGACTTTACATGAATTTATTATATTAATGACTCCCGATTAAAGGAACAAACATCTCCGTCAGGGTATAATGAAATACAATATAAAATATACAAATGAATACATTCCAAATTTAAAAATACATCAACACTCCTTCTTAAGTAGGAAGGTATTCTCTTGACACGATTCATCAGCACAAGTCTTCGTCACTAGATCATCATTAAAGCTAGATCATCAAAGCTATATCATCATCAAGTTGTATCATTATCATCATCACTACTCCCACTATCTCAAGAAAATGGTGCTATCTCTCAATTTTACTCGTCATAGGAAATTCTACAGATCCAGCCCTTTTTCTTGCTGGATGTAGGTATCAGCACTTATATCTGACCATGGGAGGCCTAGCCTTCCACCATGTTGGAAAGGCCCGGTGCTTACATCTGACCATGGGAGGCCCATCCTGCCACCATGTTAGAAAGGAATAACACTTACATCTGACCATGGGAGGCCCAGCCTTCCACCATGTTAGAAAGGCTCAGCACTTACATCTGACCATGGGAGGCCCATCCTACCACCATGTCAGAAATGCATAGTAATTACATCTGACCATGGGAGGCCCAACCTTCCACCATGTCAGAAAGGCTCAACACTTACATCTGACCATGGGAGGCCCAGCCTGCCACCATGTCAGAAAGGCTTCGCACTTACATCCGACCATGGGAGGCCCAGTCTACCACCATGTCAGAAGGGATGAGTAACCATGGGATGCCCATCCTGCCACCATGTTGAAAGAGATCAGCACTTACATTCGACCACGGGAGGCCCAGCCTTCCACCATGTCAGAAGGCTCTGCACTTACATCCAACCATGGGAGGCCTAGCCTACCACCATGTCGGAAAGGCACTGCACTTACATCCGACCATGGGAGGCCTAGCCTACCACCATGTTAGAAAGGCACTCAGACTCATCACTTCCCCTTGGAAGGAACCTCGATCTGAAGAACACCAAGTTTCTATCTGAAGTACTCAAACTTCACTCTATTCATTTCTAGCATAGAATCACATCAGGGCTAATTATGTCCAAGGATAACCTGTGAGCTTCACCAAGACTGATTACATCCGACGACAACCTACAGGACTGATTACATCTAAGACACCTATGAGCTTCACTAGGATTTTATGCTCAGACAACCTGTCTCACTGACTATGCTAGAATTCATCACTCCCTATTTCGAGATATCTCAATCTGTATCACATACTAGAGCTTCACTTCTCCTATCTACATCATAAAATTGCAAGTCATATCAATCAAATCAAATAGCAGCTTTCAAAAGAAACATACTAACTCACAAATAACCGAGCAAGTGGCAACATATTTTTACCCAATTGTACTCAGCACCATGTAGGACTCTATCCTGCCAAACCAACAGCCTATACTGGATCTCAAATTGAAGAAACAACCCAAGGTGCTCTTCTTCTTAGTGGCTATACCAATCCGAATCAACATAACCATGAAGTTTAGTCTTCTAATTCGTATCATACTTGAGCCCATACTCAACTGTACCCTTCAGGTACCTCACTGCATGCATTTCAACCATCAAGTGACATGTCTTGGATCCATTAGGAGCTGGCTCAATCTGCTCATAGCAAAGAAAATATACAGTCTTGTATTCATCAGGTGCATCAAGGACCCAATCATATGATGTTACAGCATGGAATCAACCGACTCTGATGAAGCATCACTCAATAGCTTTAGGTTTGATGCCATAGGTGTGGCCATGGCCTTGCAGTCCATCATCCCAAAGCTCTTCAGGATCCCCATTGCATACTTCCCTTGTCCAAGGGAGATTCCATCTGCACTCTACCACACTTCCATGCCTAAAAAATAGTGCAGCATACCCAAGTCCTTCATCTCGAACTCAACAGCAAGTATCCTTCTTGCATCTATAATGAGTTCCTATTTTCCTGTCAGGAACAGGTTATTGACATATAACAGGAGCATCACAGGTCTTTCACCTTCAACCTTGAAATAAAGGTTGGAATCCACTTTACTTTTAGTAAATCCTAGATCCATCATTAATCTATCCATCCTATCATACCATGTCAAACCTTGGGATCTTCTGCAGTCACTCCCTCTGAAGCGAAGCATCATTCTCCCTTTTCCTTTCATACTCTATGTATTGAAACAATATGTACTGGAGTGACAAGTAGCTTCCTTTGCTACTAATATTTTCTTTAATCCCACGATGTTGCGATATACTGCATGCTAGATATTGTAGATCCATATGGAAGACACTACTAACTTCCCTTTACATCTCGATACCACATTCTAGACATCATTCTTGTTGAACTGGTGCTCTCCTTCCCTTTCTTCTTGGATACTTCTTCATAGCTGGAAGGCTCTGCATCAATGATGTCACTCAACAGTGTCACATAACTACATTGTGTCTGAGGCCTCTTGCTTTCCTTGGATTATTCTTCATCTACCATTCTCTTTATATTCTTTTGAAGCTTTTTCTTTTGCTATGGAAGCTTCTTCGTTCATCTTCATGTATGCTTATTGGAGTGAATCTTGAACTCTCATTACTTGTTCTTCGGAACAAGCCTCATCCTTCTTTTCTTGTAGGCAATTGTACGCGATCTTTCCTACAATTCAAATGCACCAGTTGTATGGTTAGACACATTTCATAAGGCATATTAATAATGGAAAATTATTATGCATAAATATATAATCATGCAACTATTTTATCCAATACAACATTCATCCATATCTCATGGAAACTTTCTAGATGGCTTCCATCTCTACCATGACATCATTGAGATTGTGCACTAATCCAATATGTCAGCAAAGAGGTTCCATTCTAGATAAGTAGCAATGGATTGTTGTGTAGCACCATGGGATACTTACCCATCACATGCATATTAGTAGTATACTCTCATTAATGCAACCATTCTATCATGCATAATAATTAAACAATGTCATATAAACAACTAGATATATAGGAAAAGGCAATTCAAGTACTTATATTTATTTGTTTCATCAGTTGACTCCTTGAGCCTTCATCTTCTTCATTCATAACATCATCATTTCTTATCCAAATGCTAAGATGGATAAGAGGTTCTTCAAGAATTGAGTCCTTCATATTCTTCATCACTTGAGGGATCTTCTTTGAATCGTGAGAGCTTGATCTTCAATTGCTCCCATCTTCCCTTCTCTTATTATGAGTTGAGCTTCCTCTTGTGTGCACTCTTCCAAGAGTTTGTTGAAGGTAATCACTTCCTTCTAACACACATTTCTTGAATGAATGAATCCCATGATCCTGGGAGGCCATTCAAGGTGATTATAACAATATCTTATTCTTCTTCGATTACTTCGTCATAGCATCAAACACTTCCTTTTGGTGTATTCAAGGATGACACATGAGGGATGAGATGATATTTAATAGAATCTGCAATGGTTCTCTTGGCTCTAGCCTTAGCCTCATCTCCCTCTGTATCTTAGAACTTTCTTACTTGAATACTGATCCAAGTCAATTTCTTCAAGGATCACGGAGTTCTTATACTTCAATACTTGGAAGTTGTCAACTTCACCAAGCTTGTCATCAAGCTGGTGTGATTAGTCATTTTGAAATGAGAACCTCAAATGTAAATAGAAAAATATTAGATATTACTCATTTGAGGTGTCTATCCTGGTTCCGAAGCTCACTGATCTAGGGTTTGTCAGAGAAACCCTAATTTTCAAAACTTGGAATCTCAAAATTCTAATTAGATAGAAAGATGGGCCTCTTCAAGGTGAGATATCCAATGTACTCCTTTTCTAAAAATAGTGGAGGGAAGATCCCGAAACAGGAAGCCCTAATTTTCCAAATTATTCTACAGAAATGCCTGATATTGTTTCTACGGTATCTCCGAAAGTAATGCTCCTCATTGTCTGAAACTTCACACTAAGGTAGACTCTTCTGTCCTATTTCCAAAACCACTAGTTTGAGAAGAATTGGTCTCACCAATTGGGACTTATTATAGTTTTCCCAAGGTGACTTATTCGAGGACTGTTGAGCATAGCGAACTTGTATAGACAACCATGTGTCACTGTTTCACCTTTGGGATATGAAACATTTACCAAAAAAACTAAATTACATGCCCAATCTGGAAAATCTTGAAAAATTTCATTTGGACCTTCATAGACCAAGATATAGCAATTCTCCCTAGGTGTCCTATTTAGGAATGAATCCTGGAAGAGGTTGGAACCATGATTTGGAAGGATCATATCTCCCATAATATAGTGAATATGAGGATAAAATTTTTAAAAAGGGTACATAAGAATTTTATCTTATACCTGTAAATACCTGTAAAAGTTGTATCTCCTGATCCTTCTCCAATATCTATATATTGTTAGATTTTATCATTCAATCTAGCATTATGTTAGGATCTTTAACTGAGAGAATAACATGTACAACAATCAAACACAAGAGACAATGAACACAGTGTTTTTCCTTGGGGAAACCAGAAATAGAGAAAACCCTGCAACTTCCTCATAGAAAGAATCAGCACCAAAAGTAAAACCCCAAAATAGTAAGATGATCTCCCAACAGTAGTAACCTCTTTCTTCCAAAGCCTAGTGTCTTCTTCTTCCTCGGTTATGCGCTACAACTGAGTGTGAGTGAGTGTGTACTAAATAGAGACGCTAGATCTCTATTTATGCTAATTCCCAACATGACTAAACCCTACTAGGGCCGACTTCTCTAGGAGAGTCTAATAACCCTAGTGCCCCGAAATTGTGGGGACTTTAACCCTTAATCAATAGGAGGGTTACCCACAATAACTTGACATTACTTGTTTACATTATAGAACCTCCCAATAGGAACATCGGGGCATGACATGACTCAAGTACATTACAAATACATCCTGGAATAAACATCGGGTTACAATACATAAGAAATACAAGTGAATACATTCCAAAGTTAGATATACATCAACACTCCCTCTTAACTGGGAAGGTATTCTCTCAACACAATTTTTCAGCACAAGTCTTATTCTTTGTATCATATGGGTCATTGTCAATTTCTCGTCATATTTATCTTCAAGTCATCTTCACATGGATCTGGATCATCACTCGATCTGGATCATCATCACTGGATCTGGATCATCACTTAATATGGATCATCATCACTAGATCTGGATCATCACTGCTGGATTTGGATCATCACTCGATCTGGATCATATCGGAGACATCATAACTATATCTGAATCGTAGCTCGTTCTGGATCATCATTGGGTCATCATCATATGTGCTATCTCATGATTCTTCTCGTCACAAGAATTTCTATAAGGCCAGCCCTTTCTCATGCTGGTTGTAGGCATACCTCCTTGTAGGTCTTTGGTAGACCTTATATCTGACCCTAAGTTAGAATGACCAGCACTCACATTGGACCTTGACTCGTCAGAAAGGCACATCACTTACATATGACCTTGACTCATCAAAAAGGTACTCAGTCCTAGACTAAGGGTTCCTGGTAACTAACCAGGTGCCTCCATTCAGAGAATGGTAGTAGCCCTTACATTTGACCCTAAGTCATAATGGTCGGCACTCACATCTGACCTTGAATCATTAGAAAGGCGACAGCCCTTACATCTGACCCTAAGTCAGAATGGTTGGCACTCACATCTGACATGGAAGGAAACAATCCTCTCACCATGACAAAATGGCAGTAGCCCTTACTTTTGATCATGTAGGAACCAATCTTACAATCATATAAGAATGGTCGACACTCACATATGACCTTGAATCGTCAGAAAGGCAGTAGCCCTTACATATGATCATATAGGAACTAATCCTACAGTCACATCAGAATGGTCGACACTCACATCTGACATGGAAGGAAGCAATCCTCTTACCATGACAGAATGGCAACAGCCCTTATATCTGATCAAGTAGGAACATATCCCTCAATCACATCAGAATGGCCATGTGCTCACATCTGATCATGTAAGACTACATCTTACAATCGTATCAGAAAGGCCCTCGGTCCTAGACCAAGTATTCCTAGTAACTGACAAGGAACCTCCATTCCAAGAATGGCAATAGCCCTTATATCTGATTATGTAGGAACCAATCCTACAATCACATCAGAATGGCTCAGCACTCATATCTGACATGGAAGGAACCAATCCTCTCACCATGATAGAATGGCTCAACCCTTACATCTGACCTACTCATCAGAATGGATTATGGACTCATCACTTCCCCTTGGAATGAACCTCTATCTAGAGAACACCAAGCTTCTCCCTGAAGTACTCAAAATTCACTCTGGCCAATGGCTTCCTCAACACATCAGCTATATGTTCATTCGTTGCAACATAATAGAGCTTCACTGCTCCTCTCTGCACCATATCCCTGATATAGTGATACTTGATCTCGATATTCTTCAACTTGTCATGGAACACCGGGTTCTCCGACAACTTCACACAACTTTGGTTGTCACAATGTATACAAGTAGAATCTAACTGGAGATAAAATAAATCAGACAGTAGCTTCCTAAGCCATACTGCCTCACAACTAGTTGAACAAGATGCAACATACTCTACTTTAGCTATACTCAGTGCCACATAGGATTGCTTCCTGCTAAACCAAGAGATCACACCTGATCCCATACTGAAGCAACACCCTGAAGTGATCTTCCTATCAATGCCATTGCCTGCCCAATCTGAATCAACATAACCCTCCAGGTTAATCTTCTGATTCACATCATACTTGAGCCCATCATCAACTGTACCCCTCAGGTACCTCAGAATATGCTTTGCAGCAATCAAGTGAACATGTCTCGGATGTGTCAAGAAATGGCTCAAGGTGTTCACAGCAAAGCAAATATCTGGTCTCATGTTCGTCAGGTACATCAAAGACCTAATCATCTAACCATACATCGTGGCATCAACCACTTTTGATGAAGCATCACTCAATAGCTTCAGGTTTGATTCCATAGGTGTGGTCATGGCCTTGCAATCCATCATCTCGAATCTCTTCAGGATCTCTACCATATATTTCCCTTGTCCTAGGGAAATCCCATCTGCACTCTACCACAACTCCATGCCTAGAAAATAATGTATCATACCTAAGTCCTTCATTTTGAACTTGACAGCAAGCTTTCTCTTCATATCAGCAATCAACCCATCCATACCTGTTACAAACAGATCATCTACATACAATAGGAGCATCACTGGGTTTCCATCTTCAAACTTGTAGTAAAGGTTGGAATCTGCTTTACTCTTGGTAAAGCCCAAACTAGATAGAAAGCTATCAATTCTATCGTACCATGTCCCAGGTGCCTGTTTCAAACCGTACAGGGCTTTCTTCAATCTACATACATGATACTCCCTGTCATGTGTCTCAAAACTTAATGGCTTCTCCATATACACTTCCTCTTCTACTACACCATTCAAGAAAGCGGTCTTGACATCCATTTGGTGTATCTTCCATTTCATTACTGCAGCCAAAGAAAGTACTGATCTGATGGAAGTGTATCTGGATACAGGTGCAAAGTTTTCTTCATAATCTATTCCTTCTTTCTCAGAGAAACCACGAGCAACAAATATTGCTTCATATTTCTCTATGCTACCATTTGCAGCATGCTTGATCTTGTAGATCCATTTGGAAGTTACGACTGACTTCCCTTCTGGTCTTGGGACAACATCCCAAACATCATTCTTCATGATTGATTGATATTCTTCGATCATAGAATCCTTCCATTCTTTCTGTTCTGCTGCTTCTTCATAATTGGAAGGTTCTTTATCGATGAAATCACATATTAATGCTACATACCCGAAACAGGATCTGGTCCTCTTTCTTTCTCTATGATTCTCTTCTGGATCCCCATATCTTTCTGCACCTTAGATAGCTTCTCGTACCCAAGAAAGTTTCCTCTTATGAGGATTATTCTCTAGAGGTGGATCTATAGGTTCTTGAGGTTCTTCAAATTCTCGATCTTCTTCTTGAGCTTCTTCATTCATGGTTGTATCATGAATTCTAGGTGCTTCTGCTTCTACAGGTTCTTTAGCAAGTCTCTTTCTAGATTTGTTGTAAGCTGAGTCTTCATCAAATGTCACATCCTTGCTGATGTCGATCTTCTTGAATCCTGGGAAGCATATTCTATAAGCCTTTGAGCTTTCAGAGTATCCCACAAATATACCCTTCTTTCCTAAAGGATCTAATTTAGTCCTCTTCTCTTTTGGAATGTGTATGTACACTGGATAGACAAATATTCTGAGATGGCTGACTTCTGGTTTCTTACTGAAAAAGACTTCTTCAGGTGTCTTGTTCTCGAGTACTCTGTGTGGAGTACAGTTCTGTACATACACCGCTATTCTGGCAACTTCTACCCATAGATGCATAGGAAGATCTTGATCATGAAGCATAGCTCTTGTAGCTTCCATGATGGTTATGTTCTTCCTTTCTGCAATCCCATTTTTTTGTGGATTATAAAGAGTGGACAACTCCCTCTTAATCCCTAAGTCTTTGCATAACTCTTTGAATTCATTTGATCTGAATTCTCCGCCATTATTTGATTGAAAGGTCTTGATCTTATTTTCTGTGTGATTCTCGATCAAGGCTTTGAATTCCTTGAACTTGCTGAATACTTCATCTTTGTTATTCGTGAAGTAAATCCATGTCTTCCTAGAATAGTCAACAATAAAAGAAACATAATATACATACCCGCTTAGTGAGCTTGATGAAATTGGACCGCATACATCGGAGTGGATGATTTCCAAGATTCCTTTTGCTTTTCTCTCGCTACTTGGAAATGTCTTCTTTGTATTCTTTCCTTTTACACATCCTTTGCAGACCCCATCATGTTTTGCTTGAATTTCTGGAAGACCTTCAACATCTCTGCTTGCAAGTGGTAGTGCTCTATAATGCACATGTGAAAGCCCTCTATGCCAAAGTTCATTTGGCTCTATTGTGTCATGGACCAAGGCTTGTTCTGGATGGCCCTTCAAATTGTATAGACCTCCTTCTTATTCCCCAATCACCACTGCATCATTAATAGTCTTTCCCTTTGGCCACATGATAACTTGGCCATCTATAAATGCAACCCTCATGCCTTTTCCATCTAATGCAGATATGGAGAGAAGGTTCTTCGTGAGACCTGGTACAAACAATATATCTTGCATCTTCATAGACTTTCCAGAGTCTAGCTTATAGGAGGCTTCCCCACTACCTTTTATTGGATATTGGTAGTCATCTCCAAGTTTCACCTTGTGAGGTTATTCATGTTCTGAAAGTTTTACAAAGGACTCTTTGAATCCTGTCATATGTTTGGAAGCCCCACTGTCTATAAGCCAATCATTGCTTCCATGGGTGATGTTTCTCATGAGAGCAGAAATCAAGACATATTCTTCATCACTTGAAGCTTCTTCACTTTCATATCTAGTTCTCTTCTTGGATGGTTCATCATCCTCTGCAACATGAGCATGATGTCTTCTCTTGTTTCCCTTTTTATTATTTTGTCTTTTAGGACAATCTTTTGCAAACTGTCCTACTTCATCACATGTATAACATCTGCTTCTAGAAAAATCTTTTCTAGGGTTAGTTTTATAGAAATTATTACCTCTGGAGTGATGAGAACTTCTTTTGCTTTTCTTGGAATGACCTGTGAGGGCTTGATCTTCACTTCTCATCTTTTCTTCTGGAGCTACTATCTGAGCTTCTTCTTGAGATAATTCTTCCCATAGTCTTCTGAACTTGACTAACTTATTTTTGGCACATATCCCTTGAATAAAGGAGTCCCATGATCTAGGGATACCATTCAGGGTGGTCATCACAACATTTGCATAAGACCCAAGAATAAGACAACTACTTCCTCTCTCTCAGATGGATTGTTCCTTCTCTCCCTATAAAACTTGCTTGAGTGTGAGGGGTGTGCAAATGAGGGAGGTTCCTCATCTATTTATACACATCAAGTGAGAATCCTAATAACCCAATAGGGAAAACATCTCCTCTCAACCAATTTTGACTTGCCTTGGGAGACTCACAAGAATAGTTAAATAATATGTTTGTCGGTACTATTGACATGACTTACAACGGAGGATTTATCTCATGATTTTTACTTAACCATAACATCTTCGATAGGATGAATAATAATAATACAATAAGGTAAAATAGAATATCTTTTGAAGTTACATTTCTTTCAACATTGATGAACCTGTTGTCAGGGGATATCCTACAATCCATTGTCGAATTTAACTCCATATTTTTCGTCGGTTTTTTCTAGAATACCCAATGACGATGTTATTCATCCAACGAGGTTTATCGTCGGAGGTATAGTCATATATACAACGGAGGGCAATCGAAATTGTTCATTGAATATACAATGAAATATTATACTATTAAAAAAATATAATTGTTAGTGGGTGGTTTTCTTGAACGATCATGCTGACAAACTTGTCTTGTAGTCCTTTCAATATAATTTTATCAAGAATTGGATTGAAATCCATTGCAATGAAAAGTAATATATTATTCTGATTTAATTATCAATATAATAAAACAACCAGTGATCAATATGCTTCTCGAATTGGTACGTGTGATCAGTAGTTTAATTAAATGGGAAGAAGTAATGAATGATTAGTGCTAATCCATGCTTATGAGAAGTACCAATACTTATGAGCATTTTGTAAGTTGGATGTCCAACTGTATAGAAGCTTGTGAAAATGAAACATTGCATGGATTCTAAAATATTGTAAGCTAAATGAATGAAATAAACTACATAGAATAAATGAAGTAAACCAATAGAATGCACATGAAAGGTAAATAACTAAAACAAAATTAAAAAAGACAAATTCATGAGTATAATTATGTACCTTTGATTACAACCAATGTAGCCACTCCAGATAGTCTACTGATCAGTTGCAATTCCTAGTGTGAAGTCCTGTAGAAATGAAAAAACAATTAATATTTGATTCATGACAAAGAATTTAAGAAATAGACATGCATTTCCATATTTACAAGACTATATAATACATAATAATACCGTTTAATACCTCATTGAACTTCTCTTTATTTCTAGAATAGTTTAATATTCTCTATCGAACCGGACCAACCACGTGAAGGTGGAAGATCTTATTACCCCCCCTCACATCACTCTCAATTCCCCATACCCAATGCATGTACTTTAAAATAAATGAATTTATGTGCAAATATGTGGTTTTCATCATAAAAAAAACATTTAGCATTCATTAATTCATTCGTTACGCAAAAAATACGACATGACATTATATTTTCAAAAATAAGTTGTTTTCGTAATGTTTTTACAGTCACTTCTTTTTTTGTTTTACTTTTGACAAAACTAGCAATCAACTCATCTTATAATACTTATTATGGCATATACAGCTTGTCTTAATGTCTTCCTAGTCGTGTGCTCATGATGTGGACGTTGCTGTAAGGGGTTGTGATTTGCCGCAAAAATGAAGAAACGTTAAATTGATATCTTTTGTTATTATTATCACAAGTATTTTATTAATAAAAAACATTAGAGAGGTGCTCTTTACCTGATGGGGCTACATCATGTACTTCACCTTCCTATCTAGCCTCATATTGTATAGGATGACCCTCTACATTATTTGGAGTTGAAAAATAAAAAATTACAATTAAAACACCATTTGTAATCCAATATTTTAAATGGTAATCCATAATATGTTTTCTATAGCGCATGAATACATTCATTAATAGGATGCGAAGGTTGAACTTCATAGGGTTGTTCTCCATCCTTGGCATTATATGGATCATTGCTTCCTTACTTAAAACAGACTCAATACTTTATGGCCAAAATTTATAACTAATAGATTGCACAAGTAATCAATATTAAATAAACTTTGTTGATTTTATTTACCTACATAGAAGATTGATTATCAAAAGACTATGTTTTCCCAAACAAGCCTTTTAGTGTTCAACAACGGCTTCAAATCCCTGCATGAAGCCAAGATTCAAGTCTTCCTCTGTGGGAACTTCCATAAACCAATCGACTTGCAATTTTACATAAGATCATGAATTTAGATTTTATGGAAATAAAAACAAAAATTATTTGCAATTTATTATTTGGATGAAATATTCGATTTATTGATACATACAAATCATGCTTCCATATTCTAATAACCACCAGGCCCAAGCTTGTGTTGAGCAACTTTTTCTTGTCTTACCTTTGTGTCCTTTGATGTGTCTGGCAGCATATGACGAGTTTGAAATATGCTAGACGTTTCAAATGTTATCTAAAATTAAAGAGTAATAAACATATAATTTCATTTTTGAAAGTATTATTTACCTTCATGTGACAGGTGGTAACTTTCCTTCTTTTCTCAAAGTCCTCTCCTTTCCATCATCCAAAAGGGCCTTCCACTCCCTTGTTAGAATAACTTGAGGGTGCTCAGCCCCTCGTAATATTTATATGTTGGCCAACTTTCTTGAGGACCTCCACTCGGTTGAAGGTCTCACCGTCGAACAACCCAACTAAGTGATTAGTGAGATCATCTTATAAATTTTTAATTTATTTATCCCACCTTGAGCATATGGTAGGCCCAAATATATCTAATGATAAATATTTTAGATGTTTATAAAAGACATCATTTCCTGCAAAACGCTCATGTAATCATTAGTTGAAAATGAATGTTCTATAACTTTATCGAAATGAAACCAATATACTCACGAGGAAAAACTAATAAAAAAACATATTGCTCAAACTATATTTGTACAATTACAATGAGGTATAACTGCAACCTTGAGGATGGTATCCTCTATTCAACTTTCAAGTACTTGCCCCCATCCTTCCCTGTGACAAAAATATAGAAATCAATTTTAGAGCCTTTTTTATTATGTTTTTTTCCAATTTTTTGGGGGATATTTTTCATGTTTTTTTCCAAACTTGTATTGCTTTCATGTTTATCTTTATTTATTTTATGTTTCTTGATTTCTAATTCATTTAGAAAGTTTTCATTTAAAAAATTTCATTCAATCAGTTGCATGTTACTAAGTTCATATATAACTAACTACTGAACTGAATGTTGACGATTATTATGATTAACGTCCACTGAGACCAAATTTGGTCTATCGGACCTTAAGAAAGCTAATACTTGGTTTACTTTAAAATCTTGTTCATGTGCTCAAAAATATTTCTAAGAATCTTTCTAAGCTCACTATAGTTTTGGAAAGTTAGGAGGTTATAAAGGTTTTTATTGTATCAAATACTATGAAACTCATATCTAATGTGGGTGTAAGCAGGGCATTCTAAGAGAAAGTGATTTTCATCCTCAACGCTCATAGACTCACACAAATGGAAAACCCTTTCCACCCATGGAGTTTTAGGAATAGACCAACGCCCTATTTCGCTTTGGAGTTCATGAGAGTTTGTTCAAATCTTGGCTATATTAATTTTCTTCTGTGAACTAGTTACTACCGAGAGATACTTCTAATATTCCAAATTAGGATTAATGACCTCCTTATAGTATCTTAATGTTCTCTTAACTGCTCTCAACTAAAAAGGAACCTTAAGCTCCTCTAGCCTATTCCATGGGTTATTTCTAGGCACAATATCAAAACCTTTTGTAAAATCCAAAAACAAACATAATAGGTCAGACTTATTACTATGGCATTCCTCTACAATGATCCTAATCATAACGAGGTGGTATGTGGTTGAATGATGCCTTCCAAAACCTGCTTGGAATTTAGCCCGCTTAGTTTGACAAAAAAAAAAATTAATAAAGAAACACATTTTCTCATATTATATTTGTATAATTACAATGAGGTAACATGTTTCCTTGAGGCTGGTGTCCTCTGATCTACTGTTGGGTACTTGTACTAATCATCACCTTGCATCAAAAATATATAAAAAATTACCGAAATAAAACCAATATACTGACGAAATAAACATAATAAAAAAACGGGTTGCTCATATTTAATTTGTACAATTACCATGACCAGGTATACCTATTTCCTTGATGTTAGTGTCGTTTGTTCAATAGCCGGGGACTTTCTCTAATCAGCACCCTACAACAATAATATAGGAAACATTATCAAAATGAAACCAATATAGTAACGAAAAAAATGTAGTGTTCATGTTATATTTCTACAATTACAATGAGGTATATATTTTTCCTCGTGGATGATGTACTTCTCTCGATCAACTGTCAGGGACTTTCCTCAATTACTACCCTATGAAAAAAATATAAAAAGCTTTACCAAAATTACAACAATATACACATGAAAAATTCATAAGATAGTAGATCTATTAATTAAAGTTAGGGTAAAATGTTATGTGTACCACTCCCATAGTAACATCATTCTAACCCTTTTGATTCAAATTGTAATTGATCAACAAATCTTGCCCTATAGCTATTGCCATTTTATGGCACATATGAAAACATGTTTTCCTTCACACCCCTCAAATATGCAATGATGTTGCTTATTTGCAGACCCAGGTTGTGTACTGTTTAAAAGCCCTGCAATATTCCATGTTTCTTTTAGCCTTCTTTCAATGTACATAGTCGCTCCTTTATTTTGATGTGTATCTTATCAATAAATAATTTGCAGACAATCTGTATATGCTCATACTTTGTGTATATTTGACCAGTCGCATCCAATCTCTATAATTTTAACAGATCTAACATACTCGTAACCAACCTTTATGCCATCCATGCAAAACAACCCCAAACCATGTAATGGTGATGGTGCAATCCAATATATCCTATCGTTCACACAAAAATATGTGTTTATTTGAGGAATATCCTTTGGTACCCATTGTTTCACTATATGTTTGTACATCAAGGGCACCTCGATGTCTCTTATGGTCTCATCATCATAAGAAGATGGCCCCTCTTTAGCAAGAAAAATTACATACATTTATGGAATTTTATTTTGATCTTTTGACATCTAGTTAACCTCCCTCTTATCGACATACTAGATGACTCACTTTCCTCTAGTATTCCTAAACTTCCCGTGCTCAAGGAATACATATCTGACAAATACATGTTTGGTTATACCTGCACCATGGGATAAAAGTTTCAATGTTTTGGGTTTGGAAGTAGTGATAAGATGGTCAATAATTTTAGAGTCACATAGACACATGGAGCAATGAGATGGTCCAAAAACCCATTTACAAATATTATGCCATGTGAGATTTTGTTTCCATCACAATATGGTTCTTAGGCCAATATTCCAAGTTCCATATATTACTCCATAAGTTATTTAATACTATTTTTCACCATCAAGGATATATGGTCTAAGTTAAGTAATTAACCTTAATTATAGTCCTATTTGCATTAGGTAGTGACAGAGATCCTATAGAAATCATATTGGCGAGAAATTCAAGTGCTCTCATTTTATGAAAACCATTGAAGTACAATGCATATTTAATTTGTTGTTGTTCTTCCAACCAAAATGGACGGACCTTAATCTCCACTAGTTTTGGGTCTATATTGAACTCACTGAAGGGATCAAGAGAATGTTGTCATGAGTTTAACAATTGGATCAAGGATCCAGTGTAAATAAAGTGTATTTTCTATCTTGAATTTCCCAAAAGTTTATTGAATTAAGGTGTCCAAATCATTTTGAGCATTGTTTAGATGTGGGATCCTTGTGTACAAATCATGGTTGGGGAGTTCTATAATTTATTATACCGTGTTTGTGTGCATTGAACAAAATTGGGAGAAAAAAAAAACTAAAATGCTTTCATGTATGGATCTAAGAAGTGTTCGCTAGTTACCCAAATAACTTGTATGGTTTTGAGGCATTTTTTTAAGGAACAATTATATCATATTAAGAAAATACCATGGTTGTAACTATCCTAAAAAATAAAGTGATCCTTGATATTTTCCAATCTTCAAAAATGTAATTGGATGTGAAACCCCAAGGAAAATCGAATTAGAAATGAAACCCCTTTAGCATAACGAATTAGCAATGAAAGCTCGGTGATTTGCAAAATAATTTTTAAATTTTTCAAATCGAAACAATTTACGACTTGATCCTCACATATCTAGAAGGAATTGGATCCTCTTATAGTTTCTCTACCTAGCCTCCCTCTCCACTATTGCAATCGAACTCTTCTCTCCTTAATAACCGCTTTTTCCAAATTTCGTTTCCCACTTCTTGCTCAGTGGGTAGCTGGCAGTCTCAAATCCTCAGTGGTCGAGTTGCTTCTTCTTGAGCCATTAATCTTGCTTGTTCATTAATCATATCTTGCACCCAAAGATGGGGTAAATAGATATCACAGGAATTTTATTTCGATGGGAATGGGTCGATGGATGGGGATATGCAGTGAAGAATATATTCCTATAAGAGGCTTGCTTAAAGCACAAGTCATTGATACGAGCACACGACGGGATGTTGCATAGGAAGAAGCGTGCGCACATAGTTTTCAAGGTGATTTAAGTATCATGGATCACCGATAGGACATACCACAAATTATTGATACTCCACACAAACTCCATCACTCCACCAATTGATGGGATGTTGCAAATAAAGATGCATGGCTGTACGCAAAATTTTGAAATTTGAGTTAATTTTTGTGTGTTTGATTTTTTATGTATTGTTTTATTATTATTATTATTATTATTATTATTATTATTATTATTATTATTATTATATAGTTGTGTTTAAAATTATATATATGTTAGTCATTCACACACCTTCAATGTTAACCAATATGAACATATATGTTGGATGACCCGGCTTAACAAAATTGTCTCATAACACACTTTAAACTCAAACACAATAACACCCTAATACACTATAATACCTATCCATTTTGATTGTGATTCACCATAAAATTTGACCCTAAGAATGCTAACACCCTAACCACTATGACACCTAGTCCCTATGAGCCATGAAAAAATATTACCTTAACACATTTTAACCACAAAAAAAATAAAACCTTAATACATTCTAACCAGTGTCCATAATTCCCTTGAACACAAAAAGTCACATGGAATCTTACTAGGTTGTTTTCCCCGATATAGTACTTACCACCCTGGTAATTTTAACTTTAAAATATAAAGAATAGTAGGTATAGGGAACTATGTATATGTATACAAGGACCAATATAATATGTTCATGATTGTAATCTTAACAAGAAAACATCACAATCCTTAACCTTATGACCCTAGACACACTTTACGTCCATCCACTATGATCCTTGACATAATCACCCATAGTTCTCACACGTTATCCCTAAACAAACTTATAAAACACTATTACATTGTAATCCATAAACACTATGAGCTCAAACATACTATAATGGCTAACACAATAACCCATTAACACACTTTAATGAACTATTTTGACCTTGACACACCATAATATCCTAATTAACATGCACTTACCTTTGATTATTTTGAGCTCCACCTACCTTAGAACCCTTCACACACTTTAACTGTTAAACACTATGGTTCCATAATTATTATCCGAGATATAGTATTATCCCTTACATAATTGTACCACAACACACTTTTACCTCTAACCACTATTATCCTAAACACATTAACCCAATACACATATTGAACCATATCCACTATGACTCATAACCCTTTTGAGGAGCAACATATCTTTTGATGAAAATGGTTATATGATACAAGCATATGATAAGAAAAATGTTGTTAAATTATAAAAAATCAAAAGAGATATTAAAGGCTCTAGGAAAAGTCAACATAAAAATGGATTTTCCCATCCTATTCCAACCTATCAATTTTCTTTTTCAAAATCAGTGTCGTCATTGTCAACATCATCATATTTATCACCACCATTAATTGATGTGATCAGTTATTACCTGTGCATTAATCCTAGTTGTGTTGAACTAGATATAAGCATAATTTCATCATGAGATATTTAATGATACTTCTTCACTTCTTTACTAGGGTTTTATTACCTCTTTTTTTGTATTTGCACATTCTTGTCTTAAGATGTTGTTTTCATTTTCTTCCTAGAGTATTTGTCTTTATAAACTTGACGATTATGGCCTAAATATATCTAGGTGCTCCAAAAGTTCCTAGCATAGGAATTGGGGCACAACCCTAATTTGATATCGATCGGTTAGGTGGAAACATGTTAAATAGTTGATTAATAATGAGCAAACAAATACACCATCAACCAACAATCAAAGCTAGGAACAATGAAAAATGAAATAATTCATCAATAAATGAAATTATATCTTAAACAAAAAAATTCAATTTATTTCCAAGGTTATGATAGTTGAATGTGCCATATCCAACTCTAAATGGTACTTGTGAATACAAGAAAACCATGAAGTGTTTTTGCACACCATTAATTTTTTAACCCAATTGGAAGAACCAAATGTACAAGAAGGTGGGAAATAGTAAAACAAGCAATTCCCAATTAAAATTACTAAAAAAATACCAAACAATGAGGGATGGGCAGGTATTTTTGTGAACTGGTTTGAATTGGGTTCAAAACAGAAAAGTTGGCACTTTGTGAGTTTAATTGTGGGAAAATGAAAAAGAATATTTGGAATCTGAAATAGGTTATTGTCAAAAATATATCTAGTTTAAACCCCATGGTATTAATCTCAATTATTGACATTTGTACATACTTTGGCATGCATTTTTCTATGCCTAGTTTTGAATATTTGTAGTTCGGATTTTACATTACAACACGTGGTTTTAGTCTTAATTTTTTTTTACTGGAAGTTATTAACAAATTAATCATAAGAGCACCAACTTATTCCATGCACAAGTGAATTGGATGTAGCAGAGGTTCCACAATGTCAACCAACTTAATATGATAAACAATTTAGAATTTGGAGCAAGGCTGGCAATTAATGTGGTCACACTCGTGTAAATATCCAAGACTATCCTCTTAATAGCATTCCTCCTTGATCCATATCAATATCCAAACCCAAACATTATAGTTGAAGGAAAAGATTTAATTTTATAAATGGGGGGGGTTATAAATTTTTCTATACCCATAATATTTCCTACTTCTAGTCCCCAAACATATTGAAGTTGATCCCATAAAACACGGGTTTTGATGGATAAATAATGTTAGAAATATTGTAATGCCTTCATTCTCATGCATATGTAGTTTAATACCAATATTTGATTTTTTATCACCTGAAAATATATATCCTTGGGCTCTTAATGGTGTACAACCTTTTTTCTTCACCAAGAGACAACCCACATTCTCTATTGTTGTACCTAGCAAAAAAAATCTTCAAATCTCATTTTCCCTTTGATTTAGTATATTCATGTGACTCCACTCATTTTCATATATATTGTCAATCAAATTCCCATGACTGCATAGATGAATGAATATTAGTAACTCTATATTGCAAGCAAATTAACTAGCTCATTCTGGATAGGAATACAAAGAAGTTGACCTTCATCAAATTTAGTAGAACACTAGAATATAAGGTACAAAATACAAAACCTCAGCCTAAAACTACATGTTTTTTTAGTAATTTCATGTTTTAGCAATGAACTTTGGATCATCATACATATAATATTAGGAATCATAGAAAAATACCATCCATTCCCAAGTTACCTAAATAAACAATTAGGAAATCACGTCGGGACCTTGCTGGAATAAAACCCGGTTTTGAAGTACTTTAGCAATATTCTTTACTATTAGGGGATTGATAAATAATATAGTAAAACCTAATTTTTCGTGTGCATTCTCTTTTGACAATATCTTCATGTGTGCATCATATTCTTGTATTGTCAACATGCATCCTCTATGTGGTATGCCATACTTATTCATTGCTACCTGTGTGGATTTCGAAAATTACATGTGAATGAGCTAGTTGCCTAGGATTTCAACTTTGAAGCAAGACAACTTTCTTCGCAATTGAAACAGAGGCATCCTGTAAAATGTCAAAAGTCATTGAAACAGAATGTTTCTAGGTTGAACGGTTCACTGTGAATAAATTCAAAAAGAGTGCTGATAAAATGACTAATAGAAGCACGTGGCCAACAGGTATGGTTGATACCCTTGAAAGAGTAGGAGTGCACGATTTTGTTTTTGGATAGTTTAGTTTCGATAATGAAGAGATAAATGATGTAATTTATAATTTTGATGATGGGTACATGAAATTGGTGATTTTTGGGAGGAGTGTTTCTTTGAACCTTAATTTGATTTCCAAAGTCACTAGAATTCCACACAGGGGAGGAGTAATGTTGACCTCTTGGAAAACCCGTAAGCTAGAAAAGAATGAGATGGCCAAAAAAATAAGTGGGGAAAACATATATGTTCCAAGGAATGGTTTAAGAATGACATATGTTCCCTCGTGACTATATAAAACCCTAATTCAAATTGTCCTTAGGAAAATTTTGAATCACCACAAGCAATATATTTCAAGAGAATACATGAAGTTGGTCATTCATTGGGATGATGACATGCCAATAGATGTCCCTCATCTATTGTCTAAGAAACTGCAATTTTCACTACAGGAGAGAAAAAAAAAAGAGTAAAGTTCAATTATCCTGGAACACTTCAAAAAAATATTGACTTATATCGACCCACTATCATACAAATGACTAGTTGTAATAAAACATACCTTAGAAGGACTCTTCAAGATGAGTTGAAAAAGTTGCATGAGGTTTTGAACATACCACCTATAGAAACTGTGGTGGGTCAGGAAGCAAAACTTATGAATGCATTGAAGCTAAGAGAAGAATTCATTGAATGTTTAAAGGCTCTTTTTGAATAGAGATTAAAATAAGAGTACATGAAATATCAAGATGAAATTGAATAATATAAGAAAAGAGTGGAAAAAATGAGGAAAATAATTCGTAAAAAATATCAAAAGTTGAAAGACAAATATATTGAGAGGATTGTCGTAAAAGTCTGTGCAAAAAAATATAAAATAGGAGCAGGATCTGAAAGGTATGACAAGATTACACACCAACAGTCCTTAATACAATATCAGAGGTTATTAAAAATGTGATAGAAGACAATGGAGGATTCTATTGCAACAATACAATATGGTGGAAAAAACAAAAAAGTAGTTACTTAAGTTTAATGTTGCATTAAAAATTGTGAGAGAATACATTGATGGATGTTATTGCACCAATGAATGTTGGAGGTGATATTTTCATCCCAACAACAATGGTGGAACCATTGAAGGCAGTAGCTCAGAAAGATGTTGATATTAAAGACCTTAAGAAGAAAATATTGGAGAACATACGAGTATAACATTTGGGATGCGAAAGTAAGATAAAAGAATTGAAATCTCAAATTACCACTTTGTTGATGCTCGTTCTTCATAGAGTGTCAGTTTTGCATATTACGGATGATGTAGAATTGAGGGAACAATAGTTGGAGACAGACGCATAGAAGCTTAGGAGACAATCAACTCATGTTGAATATGAACTAAAAAATACAAAGGTTGAGCTTGATGAAAAAACAAAAGGAAACCAAGGGAAAGTATAGGATATCTTGAAAAAGTACACTGATGAAGCAAAAAACCAGAGATCCAATGCACAATTTTATACGAAGAAAGCCAAAGATCTAGAATAAAACATACGTGCACATGTTGTAACTTTTGAAGAACTAGATCCTTCTACACATTTAGGCAAGAGATACTCTACACAGTTGTCTTCTTCTCAAGAGGAGGGTTTGCAGAAACCTCCCAAGCAACATAGAGCTCTCGATTAGAATTTCTCTTGTAATATATGTTGCCTTTGTAAATACATTTGAAGGTTTAATATATATGTCACGTGTTTGTAATTCTAAATAATGTATGTTTTTTCTGATGTAGTTGATGTGAATGATATTCATTTTCTCCTTCCAACATTTATTACATTTCCAAAATCTAGCTATAAAAATAGAGTATGAATCATCCACATATAACAGATTTCCAAAATATGTTTATAAAAACAAAGTATGAATCACCAACATGTAACATGAATGTAACTTAAATAGATGTTGATTTCAACTTCTTGACTCATGTATCCTTTTATTATGCTTGCAACTGTTGTTATCTTATCTGAACTCATAGAAGACTTTGATATGAGGCCGGAGATACTTAATTCATCTTCAAAAAATTTAGTGATCATCCTTCTTTTTTGTCCTTAGACACTTGAGATTCAAAAGATAAAAACACTTGAACTCTATCTTCTCTAGTAGTAGTGCATTTAGTGGGTATGTTGTCTTAGATGGTGGGAATTTTAGAATCCCAATAAGGTGTTACAAAACCTTACCTAATGCCAACTTCTTCATCTACTATGGGAATAACTATTGTGTCATCCATTTCATTTCCCATGTCATCGTTTTTCCAAGTGGGAATTTCTCAATCTAGGGCGGACATCTTTCATCAATGTGGTGTGCATTCTCAGTGAATTGGTGGGCATTTTTGTGACTTTTTACAAAACTATCCAGTAGGCCTATTTGGAAAACCCATATTTCGCATGTGTGATCTCCAAAGGGAAAATTGAGTATATGGATAGATGGAAAAACCTCCAGATAATAGATTCATACCATTGGGTAAATTTATTGACATAAATATAACATATGGTGTGCATTTTAAAAGGGAATTTTAAATCCATGTTTTAACACTTAGAAAAACCTACCAAAGCCTTGGTCTACTACGGTGAAATTTCATTTTCACCAAAATTGGAAATAATAAGCTTCCACTTTATAGGGGACAACATGCTAATTTTATCCATGTCAATTTCATCCTCTTCAACCTCATCTTCTATATTGGGCGTGCATTTTACTGGAACAGTGCAAATCCTACCAGAGGGTGCTTTTGGAAGACCAGTAACTCTTCTCTTAGAGATTGCTTGGAGAATACAATCATATGGTTAGATGCACAAACCAACAGCCTCCATGCCTATAGTCTCGTATGATTTTTATCATTAAACACTAAGATATGGTGTGCATTTTCCTAGAGCCACTTTCACTAATTTTCCAACACTGTCAAATTCTTGCACTTAGCCAAATTGACATACCACGCAAACCAGCAGTCTCAATGACTATAGTCTCACATGATTTTTATCATTAAACATTGAGATATGGTGTGCATTTTCCTAGAGAAACTTTCATTAATTTTCCAACACTTAGTCAAATTCTTGCACTTAGCCAAATTGGCATACTCTTACATAATGTCATCTGTAAATCCTATGGTGTATGGATGAGAAATAAAACTTCTTGTGCTCAAGGAACTTCCATAAAGAAGATAAAACAAAATAAGAATTTATATAAAAACAAATATTTTCTAGCATACTCAAACATCAAAAGTTATTTCTAACAAAATGACAAAATAGTGCCCTGCAAATTGGATATTTAGACTCAAAATAAAAGCTACAAATTAATAAAACCATCTCATTTCATATCCCTTGGAGGTATCGTTTAGGTTTTTACCAACTGAGGACAATGTATTCTACTTTGCCTAACAACGCACAATTCCAACAACGTCCTGTGTGATGGGGATTTGTCTTGATTGAACACTCTGTCTATTTAAGTCAAGCCATAAGCCAGCTATAGTCATTCCATGTCTTTTGATTTCTTCTAAAGTATCATCCACACTATGAGAACATTGATTTGGCTTTCCTTTCCCATCACCTTTTGTAGAAGAAATACATTTATTTATCTTTCAGGTATCATATAACCCAGATGCAGGAAGAAATGCATTTAGTGAAATAACTACATTTTAGTAAGAAATGCAGGAAGAATAAGAGCCTTTATGATTTCAATATAACAATACTTCAAAACTATTCCCACTATATTAGAAACTGAGAAGAGTTAAAGGAACCTACTTTCTAAGTCTCTCAGAGAATTATTCACTTTATTTGTATACTTTATACTTTCCACGGTATAGGGGACAACCTGATGACTCCGTCGATGTCAATTTAATCCTCTGCAACCTCATCCTCTATCTTGTGCATGCATTTTACTGGAATAGTGCAAATCATGCTAGAGGGCACTTTTGGCAGACCAGTAACTCCACCCTCTAAGATTGTTTCGATAATACAATCATATGGTTAGATGAACAAAACAATAGTCTCCATACCTATAGTATAATATGATTTTTATCATTAAACACTGATATCTGGCGTGCATTTTCCTAGAGCCACTTTCACTAATTTTCCAACACTTAATCAATTTCCTGCACTTATCGAAATTGCCATATTCTTGCACTTAGCCAAATTGCCATATTCCTGCAGTTATCCAAATTGCCATACTCTTACATAATGTCATTTGTAAATCCTATGATGTATGGATGATAAAGAAAACTTATTGAACTCAAGCAACTACTACATTGTGTATTAAAGAAGATAAAACAAAATAAGAATTTATATGCAAACAAATGTTTTCTAGCATACTCAAACATCAAAATTATTTCTTACCAAATGCAAAAATAATGCCCTGCAAATTGGGTATTTACACTCAAAATAAAAGCTGCAAAATAATAAAACCATATTATTTCATATCCCTTGGAGATATCATTTAAGTTCTTACCAATTGAGGACTGCATCTTCTACTTTCCCTCACAATGCAACAATTTCAACCACGTCTTGTATAATGGGTATTTGTCTTGATTGAACACTCCTCTTACTTAATTCAAGCCATAATCCAATTGCATTCATTCCATGTCTTTTGATTTCTTCTAAAGTATCATCCACACTATGAGAACGTTGATTTGGCATTCCTTTCCCGCCACTTTTTGCAGAAGAAATACATTTATTTATCTCTAATGTATCACAAAACCCAAATGCATATTGAAATAGATACCTTATTCAGAAAAATAACTACATTTTAGGAATAAATGTAGCAAGAAAGAGAACCTTTATGATGTCAAGATAACAAGATTTGAAAACTGTTACCGCTGGATTAGAAACTGAGAAGAGTTAAAAGAAACTACTTCCAAGTCACTCAGAGAATTATTCACTTCATTTGTATACTTTATACTTTCCATAGTATGGGGGAAAGTATAAAGTATACATTCCCAAAATACATGTCTATCAACACAAGGACCATACATATTAAACACTGGAAAGGTGTATGGATGATATTAAACATGTCATTTGTAAATCCTATGGTGTATGGATGATAAAGCAAACTTATTGAACTCAAGGCATTGTCATATTGTGTACTAAAGCAGATAAAACAAAATAAGAATTTATATGAAAAAAAAATATTTTCTAGCATACTCAAACATCAAAAGTTATTTCCTACGAAATGACAAAATAGTGCCCTGCAAATTGGATATATATAATCAAAATAAAAGCTAGAAAATAATAAAACCATCATATTTCCTATTCCTTGGAGATATCATTTAATTTCTTACCAACTGAGGACATCATCTTCTACTTTCCCTAACAACACAGCAATTCCAACCACATCCTATATGATGGGGATTTGTCTTGATTAAACACTTTTCCTACTTAAGGTCAAGCCATATGCCAACTGCAGTTGTTCCTTGTCTTTTGATTTCTTCGAAAGTGTCATCCACACTGTGAGAACCTTGATTTGGAATTCCTTTCCCAACACTTTTGAAAAAGAAATACATTTGTTTATCTCTCTTGTATCACATAACCCAGATACATATTGAAATAGATACATCATTCAACAAAATAACTACATTTTAGGAAGAAGCATAGCAAGAAAGGGATCCTTTATGATGTCAAGATAAAAATATTGAAAAACAGTTACCACTAGATTAGAAACTGAGAAGATTTAAAAGAACCTACTTTCCAAGTCACTCGGAGAATTATTCACTTCATTTTTCTACTTTATACGTTCCACAGTATTGGGGACAGCATGTTGACATTAGGGCGAGCATTTTTCTAAGCTGATTTTTACATGTTTACACTTTGCTTTTACATAAAAAGATTAATATTTTAGCCAATTTTTTTCAAATATGACTTGCCTAATTATACATACCAATACAAGTCAATAATTTTATCAATATTAATTCAATAGATATTAAATAGATATATTAAGGCATGCCTCATACAATTCAATGCAATTGATCATCTTCTTCATCCAAGACCACATTTGAATCATTCAATCCAAATTCAACATTGAAAGGATTAATGGCCATATCATCATCGTCGATGTTAGTTTCGATACTCATGTCATCGTTGATATCATCTTCATGAACATTATCGGCTACATCATATGCATCATCCAATTCTTCGAAATCTTTCTCTAGAAAACAATCATCTAATGCATTGGAGCATGCATCAATTGGTTGATACTACATTCCAATATCTTTCAAATTTGTCAAGTATCTGATTGGTTGATATTCCCGTCGAATATCCAATAACAGTCGTGGTCAAACTAAAAAGAAAGAAAGAATCAAATGTTTTAAAGGTAATATCTGACAAGCCTTTCAATTTTGTCGAATTTCATTGAATGGCATCGTCAGATTTTGGATTCACATCTAGTAGTTACTATAATAATATTTATGCATACTCATTGTAATAAGTAATAGAAACCAATAGTTTGTATCATATCTATATTTTGATTCAAGGAAATGACTTTGTTGCTAAGGGTTTGACTTGGTCCTGGAACTAGGAAATACCTAGTTTCAGTAGGATTTTTAGAATGGCTAGTTCATAGTTGAGAATGGTTGGTAGTTCAAGAATAGAAATTAAAAAATTTAATGGAAATAATTTTTATCTTTGGAAGCTTAAAATGAAGGATCTCCTTATAAATCGAGAACAATGGATCGTTGTCAACCCTGGAACCACCCCGATAAGTATGTTGAAGGAAGATTGACAAAAAATCACCAGGAAATCAAGGAGTACTATCCAACTTTGTGTACAAGATTATGTATTGTTGAATGTCTCAAAAGAAGACACTACAGAGAGATTATGGGAAAAGTTGGAGAACTTGTAATTATCAAAATATCTTGTCAGCTAGTTGTTTCTTTGGAAAAAACTATATCTTCTAAGGATGGAGTAGGGAAACTTCGTTGTAGAGCACCTAAACACATTTAATACTATTATTAGTTAGTTGTAGTCTATGGATATCAAAATCACACAGGAGGAGAAATGTATCAGTATGTTGTGTTCATTGCTATAGTCATGAATATTGATGACTTGGTTGCATCTTTGTTGTTAGAGGAGATTAGACTAAAGAACATGGAAGTATTGAACCATGACACCTTTATGGTGAGATATCAATTAATCGATAGAGGACAAGGTGAATCCTTTGGTAGAATATCAAAGTTGAGGGGTAGATCTAAGACTAGATCTAAATCCCATGGACCGACAATGAGAAAATGATAGCAATGTGGTAAATTCGGGAATTATAAGTGCTCTTGTAAGTCAGTATAAGTCGAGAAGAGAAAAGGATATGAGGAAGCATATTTGATTGGAAGTAATCCTTCAACTGAATAAAAATGTGATGTATAGTTGGCCTTGGAAAGTACAGAGACATATCATAACCCTTGGTTGATAAAATTTGGTGCATCATTTCATATGACACCACACAAAGAATGGTTCTATGAATATGAGAAGTTTGACAGCGGTGACATTCTTCTAAAAGATGAGTTACGAACCAGGATTGTCGGACGTGGAAAATTTTGGATATTATTAAAATATGGAAGGAGAGGAACTCTTCCAGGTGTGCTGCATATCACAGCTTTGGCTCAACCTTATATCTATTATAAATAAGGGGAATCCAAGTGTTTAGTCATTTTTTGAGAAAGATACATGTAATATGGTGTGAGGAGTGATGGATGGGGAACGCAAGTGTGTAGTCTGTATCTAAGAAAGATATGTGTAAGATGGTGCAAGGAGAGGAGTCTGGAATAAACCAATGCACAAGCTATTGGGAAGAATGGATGTGTGAATACAATCATTCATGAATTTTACATTATATCCTATTGTCTAGTCAACTCAACCATGTTGTGGCGTCATCGTATGGGACACATTGGTGAGAAAGGATTTCATGATTTTCCCAATAAATGTAGGTAAAAGGTATCCATTATTTTTATAAATAAGTAGACTTCTATGAACATTGAATTTATGGTATATAGAGTTCTATAAGTTTTCCATCCGGGGTCACTGGGGCCAAGGAAATGCTAGAGTTAATACATAGTGATTTGTTTCGAGTAGTATCGATTCCATCACTAGGAGTATCACAATATTAAATATCTTTCATAGATGATTTCTCCATAATGATATGGTTGTACTTTCTAAGGAATAAATCTAAGATCTTTGAAAATTTTCACTAGTTCAAATCTCTTGTAGAAAATAAGATTAGTAGAAATATCAAGGTGTTGAGAATTGATAATGGAGGAGAGTTTTGTGGTAAGGAATTCAACCAATTTTGTAGACAACATGGCGTATCCTTTCAAAACACAAATCCATGCATTCCTCAATAGAATAAAGTTGATGAAAGAATAAATAGAACACTATAGAGAAACCAAGGAGTGTGCTCAATGGTACAGATACCGCACAAGAATTATGGCTAGAAGCAGTCAACATGGCATGTTACCTAGTGAATAGGTCATTGTTGATGGATATAGTTGACAATACTCCATATGAGGCATGGCTTGGTAAGAATCCCTCTCTTGCACATCTCAATTTTTTTGGGAGCGATGCCTTTATTCATGTCCCAAGAGAAATAAGAATCATTTACTCGATAGCAAGTCTGAGAAATGCATCTCCAACAGGTACAAGGATGGAGTGAAAAGGTATAAGATTCAAAATCCATTTACAAGGAAGGAATTGTATAGTAGATACATGATATTCATAGAAGTCAGGTTTACTCCTAGGGTTGAAGAGTACAGAAGAGAAAAGGAACTAGAAAAACAAGAGTTTGAAATAAACAACGAAAACCTAGATTCAGATAAGTCTATTGAATCTGAAAAAGAAGTGTAACAGTAGACTCCAATTGTCAAGAGGCATGGTTGAGAAAAGAAACAAACTAAAATATATATTCCAACATACTTTTACTCTGATTTTGCATTAAATACCATAGAAGATGATCCCAAGTCGAGAAAGGAAGCAACTAACTCAAAAGAGGTTAAGCTATAAAAAAGGGTCATGGAAGAAGAAATGGATTCCTTGAGGAAGAATAAAACATAGGATCTAATTACATTTCCATATGGAAGAAAACCTATCGCTAATAAGTGGTAATTTAAGAAAAAAATGAATGCAGTGGGTCATGTTTAGAAGTACAAAACTTAACTGGTAATGAAGGGTTATTCCCAAGTTGAGGGAGTTAATTTTGGTGAGATATTTTATCCTATTGCTAAGTTAACTTTGTTAGTTTTTCTAGTCTAATTAAATTTATTAGGATCTTTATCTAAAAGAATAAAAAGTACATCAAGATAGCCAAGATAGACCACATACACAGGACACAAAGATTTTCAACGAGGAAACCATAAAGGAGAAAATCCCACAAACTTCCTCATAATAGTTTCATCACTAAGAAATTATCACGAGATGGAAAACCCCAATAAGAAGAAGTATTCTGCAGCTATCTCTCCTCTCTCTCTCTCTCTCTCTCTCTCTCTCTCATGCAAACTTGAGTGAGTGTGAGTATGTATAAATGAGGGAGGGTGCCTCCCTATTTATACCCTTCAAGTCAGTGACCTAAAACATGACTTGGGTAGACCTCTTACCCTAACAGGGCCAAATTTTTCTAGAGAGACTCTGAAAGCACATTACAATATATTTTACTAGGGAATATTACCCCGACTTATAATGAAGGTTGTACCTCAAGGTCCATACACAATAATGACATCCTAAAAGGAGGAAAACACATCTTCGATAGGGGTACAACATCATACAATGGTAATATACATCAAAAATTCTTCCAAAGTTATTATTACAACAACACTCCCTCTTAAATAGGAAGGTATTCTCTCTTGCCATAGTCATCAACACATCCGGTCCAGTCATCATCATAGTTGTTGTCATAGTCATCATGGTGTCAATCATCAAACAGTATTATCTTTCATCATAATTTTCTACAAAGTTGACCCTTTTTCACATTGGGTGTAGGCCTAGTCCTCATCCAGGTATTCATCATATCCATGAGCAATCCATCACATAGGTACATCCCAATACCATTCTTTACATTGCCACTGCAATAACCTACATCTCCTACTGTCATCTCGTCATATGCAAATCATATCTTTATCATGCACAAAATAAATGAAAAAACATAGCACATATAACACATCCTAGATGTAGATCACCTGCGATCTAGCAACATATGAGCATTCCAGGATCTTTTACGTCACCAAGACAACCTACATCTTCCACTATGCCAGAATCTCATAGGATCACACCAAGTGAATTATGTCTCTCTATGGTCAACCTACGTTCTACCAATATAAGAGCATGTCAGGATATTTCACATCACCAAGACAACCTACATCTACCACTATGTGAGAACTTCCCATGTGCACACCAAGTTCCTAGTGACCTCATCATCTCCAACATGGGAATACACACATGCAAGGATTGATTACGACTGAACAACCTGCATACCATTCCAATACTTTTACATTTCA
This sequence comes from Pseudotsuga menziesii, assembly GCA_001517045.1. Taxonomy (NCBI): domain Eukaryota; kingdom Viridiplantae; phylum Streptophyta; class Pinopsida; order Pinales; family Pinaceae; genus Pseudotsuga; species Pseudotsuga menziesii. The sequence goes on from LPNX010032673.1 coordinate 282,668, forward strand.
GGTCAACCTCAAGGACTTGTTACATCTAAACAACCTGCATCCAGAATATTTTTCGTTCGAAAAACCTGCCAAGACTTATTACGTCTGAGCAACCTGTGTCCTACGCCATGATATTTTTCGCATAGACTACCTGTATATTTTCCCATGTGATATCTCATGCATTTGTGTATTCTAGTCTCTTACCATCTATAGCATAGGAGCACACTAGGACTGATTACATTTCCAAGACAACTTGTAGCTTCGACTATGCTAGAACTCATCGCTCCCTCTTTTGAGGGGTCTCGTTCTGGATCACACCAAGTCTTTCTCTAAACTACTCGAACTTCACTCTGGATAAAGGATTGGTCCATACATCAGCTATCTCCTCATTTTTTTCTACGTACTAGAGCTTCACAACTCCTCTCTACACCATATCCCTGATATAGTGGAACTTGATCTCTATGTGCTTTGACTTGTGATGGAACACCGGGCTTTTCGACGGCCTCATGAAACTCTAGTTTTCATCGAAGATACAAGTCACTTCTAATGGGAGATCAAACTAATCAGATAGTAGATTCCACATCCACACTTCCTCACAACTAGTCGAGCAAGAGGAAACATACTCTTCCTCGACTGTACTTAGTGCCATGCATGATTGCTTCTTGCTAAACCAAGAGATCATGTCAGATCCCAAACTGAAGCGGAAACCTAAAGTGCTCTTCCTATTAGTGGTGCTACCTACCCAATATGAATCAACATAACTGTGTAGGTTAATCTTATTATTCACATCATACTTGATCCGATAACCCACCATACCCTTCAGGTACCTCAATACATGTTTTGCAGCAACTAGGTGAACATGTCTCGGATCCATCAGGAACTGAATTAGTGTTTTCACAACAAAGCATATGTTTGGTCTCATATTTTTCAGGTATATCAATAATCCAATAATCTAATGATACATTGTGGAATCAACTGACTCTAATGAGGAATCACATAGAAGCTTCAAGTTCAATACCATAGGTGTAGTTATCGCCTTGTACTCCATCATTCCAAATATTTTCAAAATCTCCACTGCATACTTTCCTTGACCAAGGAAAATCCTATCTACACTCTATCATAACTCCATGCCTAAGAAGTAGTGCATCATCCGTAGGTATTTCATCTCAAACTCAATATCAAGTCTCCTCTTTACATCTCCAATGAGTTCATCCTCTCCTATTAGAAATAGATCATCAATAGTAGGAGCATCACTGGTCTTCTGCCTTCAACCTTGAAGTAAAGGATGGAATCTGCTTTACTCTTAGTAAATCCTAAGCTCATCGAGAAGATACCATCATGTCGTACCATGTCCTAGGTTCCTTGTTCAATCCATACAAGGACTTCTTCAATTTTCACACATGAGTTTTCCTGTCATGTGTCTTGAATCCCAGTTGTTTTTCTACATACACTTCCTCCTCGATTACACCATTCAAGAATGTTGTCTTGGCATTCATCCGGTATATCTTCCATCTCATAACTGTAGCCAATGCAAGTATATATCTAATGGAAGTGTACCTTGCTATGGGTGCAAATGTATCCTCATAGTCTATGCCTTCTTTCTGTGAGAATCATCCCACCATGAATCTTTCCTTGTGTTTCTCAATGCTACCATATACAGCATGCTTGATCTTATATATCCACTTTGAAGTCATGACATAGTTCTTTTCTCATATCAGTTTGATATCCCAGACATCATTCTTCATAATCGACTAATACTCCTTGATCATGGAATCCTTCCATTCTTTATTCTTTGCATCCTCTTCATAGTTGGTAGGTTCTTTGTCAATGATGTCACATAGAAGGGCCACATAGCTGTTGTAAGGTTTTTGTCTTTTCCTTTCTCTATGCATCCCTTCTAGAGCGCCATACCTTTATGCATATTGTATTAGCTCTTGTTCCCATGTTGGTTTCTTCTTGTGGGATTCCTTCTCATGAAGTATCTCTATAGCCTCTTGTGGTTCTTCCATGTCATGATCTTCAAGGTCTTCTGGAATTTCCAATTTCATTTCCGTATCTTAGACTCTCATTCCTTTAGGTTCATTAACCTCTTCAAAAGGTATCCTCCTAGATTTGGAGTATGTTGAGTCCTCATCAAAGGTTACATATCTTATACTGGCGGTCTTCTTAAATCCTGGGAAATATATTCGGTAGGCCTTTGATGTATCTCTGTATCGTACAAATATCCCCTTCCTCTTAGAAGGATCAAGCTTGGTCCTCTTCCCCTTTGGGATATGTGTGTACCTTGGTAAGCCAAATATCCTGAGATGGTTGTCTTATGGTTTCTCTATTGATAAAGCCTCTTCAGGATTCTTGTTTTCAAGTACTCGATGAGGGGTATGGTTCTGTACATGCACAGTTGTCCTTGCTACTTCCACCCAAAGGTGTATTGGAAGATTCCTGTCATGTAGCATTTCTTTCACTGCTTCCATTATAGTTATGTTCTTTCGTTCTGCAACACTATTCTGCTAAGGATTGTATGGAGTACTCAAATCCCTCTTAATCCCAGACTCTCTCCATAGTTCCTTGAAATATTCTGAGCTCAAATATTCGCCATTATCTGATCGCATATTATTGATATTCCTTTCAATTTGGTTCTCGACCAAGGCTTTGTATTCCTTGAACTTATTGAATAACTCATTTTTCCCTTTCAAGAAAAATATCCAAGTCTTACGTGAGAAATCATCTATAAAGGAAACATAGTACACATGCCTGCTTAATGAGTTGGATGACATGGACCCACATACATTTGAGTGTACTATCTCCAGTTCTCCTTTAGATTTACTTTCATTGCTAGGAAATGTCTTCTTTGCATTATTTCCTTGTGTACATCCTTTTCAAATGCCTCCATGTGTTTCCTAGATTTCTGGAAGTCCTAAGACTGTTTGCTTGCAATCAGTACTTCTCTGTAGTGCAAATGTGCAATCCTTTGATGCCATAGTTTACTTGGTTCTATTGACTAATGAACCAATTCTTATTCAAGCTATCCATTTAGTTTGTACAAGCCTATGTCTTGTTCTCCAATCATTGTTGCATCATTGATTGTCTTTCCTTTAGGAAACATTAGAACTTGGTCATCAACAAATGCAACTCTCATTCCCTTTGCATCTAGTGCAGAGATGGAGAGAATATTCTTCTTCAATCCTAGAACATATAGCACATCCTTCATCTTTAAATATTTTCTGGAGTCTATATTGTATGAAGCTTCTCCACTTCCTTGTATGGGGTATTCATAATCATCCCCAAGTTTCACCTTGTGAGGTGACTCATGCTCAGACATATTGGCGACTGGTTCTTTGTATCTCGTCATATGTTTAGATGCCCCACTATCGACAAGCCAATCATCAATTCCATGTGAGATAGTGCCTGTGAGTGATGAGATCATATTCATCCTTCTCTTTTTTGAATATTTTGTTTGTTGGTCCATCGTCTTGCGGTGTGAGCATGGAGTCTTTTCTTCTTGTCGAAGGATTCCTTGTTCTTGGGACAGCCTTTTGCAAAGTGTCCATTTTCATCACAAGTGTAGCATCGAATGTTGGAAATATCTCTTCCAGAATTCTTTTATTTATTATCCTTCTTCTTGTTATGATGGTGGTTCTCCTTCTTCTTGTAGTTCTTTCTGGTGTGATCTATGAGAGCTAGATCTTTTGTTTCTCCCATCTTATGTTCTCTTGTTATGAGCCGAGCTTCTTCTTCTGTGCATTCTTCTCTGAGTCTGTTGAAAGAGATCAGATTCCTTCTTGCACAGATCCATTGGATGAATGAATCCCATGATCTTGGGAGGCCATTCAAGGTAGTCATCATAATATCTCATTCTTCTACATTCTCTTCAACTGCTTCAAGTCGTTCCTTGATTTAAACAGCCCTTGTGAAGTGGGCATGTATAGTCTCTAATTTTTGTATATTCATATTCTTCAACTGGTTCCTCGTTCCTCAATGTCATGTTCCAATTGATGTTATTTCCTTCAAACTTCTTTGTCAAATCATCAAATACTTCCTTTGGCATCTTCAGGGATGAAACATGGGGGATGAGGTGATCCTTAATAGAATTTGCAAGGATTCTCTTGTTCTTAACCAAGTTCTTCTTATGAGTATCCTTAGCCCCATATCCCTATGGATCTATAAATTCCTCAATGATATACTGATCCAATTCATTCTCTTCAAGGATCAGGAGATTATGTACTTCCATGCTCAGAATTCATAAACTCCCCCAAGATTGTCCTCAAGCTGAGTATGGTGAGTCGTCTTTTCAAATGAGAATCTCAAATGGAAATAGAAAAGATTCAGACCTTACCAATTTGAGGAGAATCTTGTGGGATCTAAGGATCTGGCTGACCTAGGATTTGTCAGAGAAACCATAATTTTCCAAACTTGGAGTTTCAAAATTTTGTCTAGATATAAAGATGTGCCTCCTTGAGGTGAGTTTCTCAGCAAGGTTCTTTTCTTAAAACTAGGGTGGGAAGCCTTTGAAACTTGATTCCTTAGTTTCTTCCTGTAGTGTCGTGTAATCACAAATTGAAACTCCCCCAAATTTGAAACTACTTCCACCAAAATATGCGCCCCTCTAGGGTAAGTTAGCCTAGCCCTCTTTTACTGATGATCTGTGGAGAGAAGACCTTGAACTAGGAATTCCTAGTTCCCGTTGTTGCACAGTTCCTTATTTCGAAGAGGCTCTGATACCATGTTAGTTTTTCTAGTCTAATTAACTTGATTAGGATGTTTATCTAAAATAATAACAAGTACAGTAAGATACACAAGATAGAGTAGATACACAAGACACAAATATTTTCATCGAGGAAACCATAAAGGAGAAAACCCTACAAACTTCCTCATAATAGATTCCTCACTAAGACAATATCACAAGATGTAAAAACCCAATAAGAACAAGTCATTTGCAGATATCTCTCTCTCCTCCTACCTCTCTCTCTCTCTCTCTCTCTCTCTCTCTCTCTCCTTCTCTCTCTCTCTCTCTCCTCATGCGAACTTGAGTGAGTGTGACTATGTATAAATGAGGGAGGGAACCTCCCTATTTATACCCTTCAAGTGACTATCCTAAAACATTAATGGGTTGGACCTCTTACCCTAACAGGGACGACTTCTCCTAGAGAGACTCTGAAAGCACATTACAATATATTATACTGGGGACTATTTCCCTGACTTACAACGAAGGTTGTACCTCAAAGTCCATACAAAATAATGACATCCTAAAAGGAGGAAAACACATATCTGATGGGGGTACAACATCATACAATGATTATATACATCAGAATGTCTTCATAAGTTACAATTACAACAACAAAATTCCATTAGGATTTTAATGTATTTAGTTGCAGCAATTGATCTTGAGATAAAACAGATGGATGTAAAGACAACATTTCTTCATGTTGATCTTGAATAAGAAGTTTATATGAAGAATTCTAAGGGTTTCACATTGAAAGGAGAGAAGGAGATGGTATGCAAGCTCAAGAAGTGTCGCTATGGTTTAAATCAATAGCTCAGGATGTGGTACCAAAATTTGACATGTATATCCAATAGCCGAGGTTTATGAGAATTCAGGTCAATCATGATGTGTATGGAAAGAAAGTTGGTGATCAATTCATATATCTAATTTGTATGTTGATGACAAGTTGTTGGTTAGAAATAACATGGATCTAATCAATGAGGTGAAACTACAATTTTCCTCCAAGTTCGATATAAAGGATACCAGTGCAGCTCATTTCTTTCTTGGAAATATAGATTAAAAGAGATCGACCATGTAGAAGGATTTGGTAAAATCAGATAAAATATGTTGAGACAGTTTTTAAATTCTTGAACATATAGGAGTGTAAATCAGTTAAAGCCTCTATTCATGTAGGAGTAAAATTATCTATTGAACAATGTCCTAAAACACAGGTAGAAATATAGTACATGGCATGTGTGCCCTATTGTTATAGCAGATTTCACCACTCCAGGTGAATCACACTTTGTATGGACTTCCCCTGTCCCGCTGCAGACTCCTTAGACCCTATGGACCACTTTTTGTCCTTTGATGTTTCCTTGATCATCCCTAAAAACATATGAAAAATGATGCACGTGACTTTTAAACCTACAAGCGCGTATATACGCGGGTTTGACCACTAAAACCACGTACATTGGGATGTGTGCATAATCCAAATCCTTTTGGAGTTTTCCTTGACATGGATCCGACTCATTTGACTCCTGGCCTTCCCTATGCCTTGAGATCGCTCGGATTCGACCTTTCATTATCCCTTTGAAAGCTATATAAGGAACCCCTTGGTACATTGAAGGCAAGAAGAGAGAATTGAGAGCAAAGAAACTATAGTCCATTGTTGTCAGAACTTATGCTTGAGTCTGCATCCCTTTGTCCCTTGGAGCACTAGTGTGTTCTTCCCAAGCTTGCCTTTTGCTTGTCAGCTTGCTATCGAGAGATGGAGGATTGAGGTGGTGGAGGCCCAAGTGGGGGATTCAGTTTCTCCGGTTCGCAGACATGCCGTCAGAGGTTGTATCTTGTAATCTCTAATTTATATTAATAGAAATATCTTTTCCTGTAAAATAATGTGTGTTTGAATGAATATTTTATCCATTGGATTATGTCAAATGCTTTTACATTATTGATTATATATGCTAGAATAGATCTAACACCATAATATATAGAATGCTTGTATTGTTTACTTATTGTTGAAGAAGTAATCTATCAATTCAAGCTGAAGATTGGAAAGCTCAATGGGGATCTACTTCAACCGTCCGTAATAAGGTATGAAGTCTGAGGTATGTACACGACTTTTGGCCAAAAATCCGCGTATGTACGCGATTTTTGGCCAAAAACCTGCGTATACAGAGAAGGCAGTGGTAAAAAGCAGGCCAAAGGTCAAACCAATAAATGGGAGTGTCAATGGATGAACATACTATAAAATGCAACACAGAAACAAGAAGAAACAAAGAGCAAGTCAAGAATATCAAGCCCATTGTTCCCGCAAACCCCCAAATAAAAACAAGGAACATCCCCAGCGGAGTCATCAATTCTGTTACGGAGAGAAATTCCTATGGCTTGGGGTACCACAACAGATAGCTTGACTCCAAAAATCAATCCTTTCCAATATGCAATAGAAATTAAATGTCTAACACTAAAGGATCAGACCTCGTACCTTATTCCAGACGGTTGAAGTAGATCCCCATTGAGCTTTCCAATCTTCAGCTTGAATTGATAGATTACTTCCTTAACAACAAGTAAACAATACAAGCATTCTATATATTATGGTGTTAGATCTATTCTAGCATATATAATCAATAATGTAAAAGCATTTGACATAATCCAATGGATAAAATATTCATTCAAACACACATTATTGGACAGGAAAATATATTTCTATTAATATAAATCAAAGATTACAAGATACAACCTCTGACGGCACGTCTATGAACTAGAGAAACTGAATCCCCCACTTGGGCCTCCACCACCTCAATCCTCCATCTCTCGATAGCAAGCTCACAAGCAAAAGGCAAGCTTGGGAAGAACACACTAGTGCTCCAAGGGACAAAGGGATGCAGACTCAAGCATAAGTTCCGGCAACAATGGACTATAGTTTCTTTGCTCTCAATTCTCTCTTCTTGCCTTCAATGTACCAAGGGGTTCCTTATATAGCTTTCAAAGGGATAATGAAAGGTTGAATCCAAGCGATCTCAAGGCATAGGGAAGGCCAGGAGTCAAATGAGTCGGATCCATGTCAAGGAAAACTCCAAAAGGATTTGGATTATGCACACATCCCGATGTACGTGGTTTTAGTGGTCAAACCCGCGTATATACGCGCTTATAGGTTTAAAAGTCGCGTGTATCATTTTTCATATGTTTTTAGGGATGATCAAGGAAACATAAAAGGACAAAAAGCAGTCCATAGGGTCTAAGGAGTCTACAGCAAGACAGGGGAAGGCCATACAAAGTGTGATTCACCTGGAGTGGTGAAATCCGCTATAACACCTATGCTAGTGTTGTAGGTAGTTTGATGTATGCAATGGTCTGCACCTAACCTGATATTTCCCATGCAATGGGAGTATTAAGCAGATACATGTTGACACCTAGAAAGGAGCAATAGACCGATTCAAGTGATTATTTAAGTATTTACATGACATGTTAAATTAGGAATTTTTCTATCAAGGGAAACCTGAAATTAGCAAGAAAATCTTTGTATATGGTTTTTTAGACACTGAATGGGATAGAGATATCGACAGCAGAAAATTAACTAGTAAATTTGTTTTCAAGTTGTCCATTAGGGAATTCAATTGGATGAATATGAAGAACCTGATCATTTCATTATCGACTACTAAGATAGAATACACAAAATCCACTCATGCAAGCAAAGAAGTGGTTTGGTTGTAAAGATTGTGTTCGTAATTTGGGTTTAAACAAGTTGTGAGGTTGGATTGTGGCATTCAAAATGAAATATTATTGGCAAAGAGCCCTGCATACCATTCAAAGAAAAATCATATTGATGTGTAGTATCACTTTTTGAGAGACGCGGTGGAGAACCAGAAAGTGTTGCTAAAAAAGGTAGACATTGTGAAGAGCATTGCATACCCTTTGACCAAGTATGTGAGCACTGGGAAATTTACTTGGTGTAGGGAATCAATGGTCTTGCGTGTTAGTTTTTGCAGGTTAGATGATTTTTAGTACCAGTAATAAAATTCAATGCATAAACATATAAAGAACCGAGATAAAATTCAAACTGTAATAGAACGTAACAACATAAGATTCATTTCTTTCAACTTTAACGCTCTGCTGGTCACTGCGTTAACTTAACGCTCTACTGGTCACTGCGTTAAAGTTGATCATTGAAATGTTTCATCAACTGTCATGTACAGAGAAATAATAAATAATATGTGCAGTAAACTAATTCTCAAGTAAACTACAGTAGATAAAGAATCTTAACCATTGTTGGATCCGCCTTATACTCAGTTAGTTCTGAGTTTGATCTTGTCACTGAAAGGACAAGTCAAACTAGTTGAACCATATACGTACCTTGAGAGAGGGAGTAAAACAGACCTTAGTTTCTTCAATCAATTTAGTAGTGCAGTCAAGGAGAATCACACAGATGCAGTCAAGCACTCTACCAACAAATTCACGAAGAACAAATTCCTGAAACCAGTCAAGGTGGATCAAACAGAAAAACTCAGTCTGTGTAGAGGATAGATCGCAGTAAACCCCATATAGAATAACAAAGAGGTAAAACCTGTAGACTACCGTGGAGAAATAAAAACGCAGCCCAGACCGAGTAACCTAGGTAGATCAGTGAATACCAGGCAAAGAGATCCAAATCATAGAGATCAGCGTGAAGGAAAAAAATCACACAATTGCAGATACCAGCATGAAGGAGAAAATTCACACAATCGCAGATACCAGCGTGAAGGAGAAAATCCACACAATCGCAGATACTAGCGTGAAGGAGAAAATCACGCAGTTAGCCGGCAGAAAGCCACCGAAAAAATAATAACATGTGAAGGTAGATCAGACCGAGAAGGACATCGGTGAAGTTCAGACCGGGAAGGAGATTGGTGACAACCAGATCGAGAAATTGCGAAGGTAAGCCAAACAAAAAAATCAGAATCCAAGCCGGTGGAGAAATCAGTGCCATGAAAAATAAAAATCCAAGTCCGTGGAGAAATCACATATCAGAATCCAAGCCGGTGGAAAAATCAGTGCCGTAAAAACAAATCGAAATCCAAGCCCATGGAAAAATCAGTGCCGTAAAAACAAATCGAAATCCAAGCCCGTGGAAAAATCGTATGTCAGAATCCAAGCGTGTAGAATATCACTGCCGTGAAAAATCAAATGTATATGTTTAATGTAAATGTACAGGGCTTATTTTATAATGTTTGCATGGTCCAAAGGTATACAAGAGATGGTTCACATATAACCGTATGGTAACATAAAGTGGCCCCAATAAAAAAAATAGAAAGTCAAAGTGTCTAAAAGGGTAAAAGGTAAAAAGGTAAAAGGTTTTTTTTTTCTTTATTTTTATTATTATAAATCATAAATGATTTTATTAATAATTTATAATATAGTCATAAAATAAAAAAACTAAAGGTCCAACATAAGGTAACCATAACAATACTAGGTCCAAAGGTCTTTAATAACCAATTAGTTAAATATACTCCATAAAGTCAGAGTCATCATAATCAAAGGTGCACACACGTGAGAGTGCTAGGAGTAATAGAACCATGAGTCAACAACCACAAGATCAAAGTGAACCAAGAAATCATATAGGACCAACAAGACCAAAAACTTTTCTCTCTCTCAAGGTACATAGTTTTATATATTTTGCCATCACTGTATAAGGGGGAAGATCCGAACAGATGGTACAATCATTTTGTCCTTGACACTGCTCCTAAAGGTTAGGTACTAGGGACATCGTCAAGGGGTGGCCAATCCCTTGAGAATCAACCTAGCAATAAATGATTAGGAGAGGGGACATGATTATATTCCATTCTTAATGAATGGATTTCATCCTTAGGCTGAGTTTCAGTCTCACACTGGATCAAGTTGATCAATCCTTGGATCCTAACCGGGTCCTCCATTCTCTCGCAGAATGGTTTTCAGTACTAAGCTGAGTTTCAGTCTCACACTGAAAATTGATCAACTACCTGCAGTACCTACTTGGACATCATGTCCCTGGTCCTATACCAGAATATATCTCTGCCTCCACCTGCAGGCTCTACTTGGATATCACATCCTTGGTCCCAGACCAAAATACCCTAGAGGCATATAGGGGCCCTAGCCACATGCTAGGGGCTTTGCCATGGCATCAACCTGCTTGGTCCCAGACCAAGAACCCCAGGAGACTACTGGGGGCCCTAGGGTACCTTCTAGAGTCTTACTCTGTCCTAGTCAACTGACTAGGAAACCATTCTCTGAGAATGGGTCTCGCAGCTGCACTAACTTTAACATTGCGAGCCCTACTAAAGTGAACTGAATTTTTGAAATATCATGTGTATGTACAGAAAACAACAAGTGGGAGAATGTTGGGTATGTTATATTCTTTGCATGGAAATCATCGGTTAAGTTCAATGGTCGTCTGATTAAAAGAGTGGACTAGAATTGAAGTCACAAATGATGGAAGTCTAATCGATTGACCAACTAGAATAATTGACTAGTCAATGACCATGACCAATTGATGAGGGGATTCAATGATCATAAAGTGAGAAAGGATTCAATGGATACTTGGAAGATGAGAATCTCAACGGTTGGTTGACTATGGTTGACTCAGTCAAGTCGACTATAACAGAATAATTACATTATTGAGTAGCTAGTTGTAACTAACTCAAGTATCATGAGCTATAGCATGTGTTGTGTCTATAAATATGATGTAATGGAAAAGGCTATGTAAGAGGTAGAAGTAGTAGTAGTAGTATGAGTTACACTGTTGTGTACTAACTACATTGTGTTGGTATTGTACTAAGTGTAGTGAATTCATGCTTGAGCTATTGCGATATAGTAAAGCATTTTTGTAAATGCTGGCAAAGAGTGTTGCTAATAAATGAGTGCTTAAGCTCATTAGTTTGTTGGTTTCTCCTTAGTAGAGTGGTTTATAAGGTAAGTTATGTGTACTATGTGAATGTATCATGTGTCATTGTTTAATATGTTTAAATATAAGAATCTTTATGCATACTCATTATAATAGGTATTAGAACCTAACAGGTTTCAAGTGTTAGTTTTTCCACATTTAAGCTAGTATTATAACAAGATCTTTTCACTGAGAGAATAACAAGTACAGTAATCACATAAGCACATCACAAGAGACAAGAGACACAAATCTTTTAGGAGGGGAAACCATAAATGGAGAAAACCCCTCAACTTCCTCTAAGATAGTATCA